>BPLR01004868.1:0-41703 GCA_021605095.1 Caerostris extrusa | reverse complement strand
AGAAGGAAATTTCAACTTTATATAAAAGGGATTTTCTGCAATATAGTGAAAAAAATAGAAATTGACTTTAATTTTTTTTTTTTTTTTAATATTACTTGTTATCAGAGTAGTTTTTATACGAAATAATCAAAAAAATTTCATTTAAAAACAACACTAGTCTGTTTAAAGTAAACAGTCTAGTTTTAGAGAAATGTTTAGAAATTTTGAAATTAAAAATTGTACTGCATGTAGGACAGGATTTATAAAAATTTGAATCTTCTCAAACTTAATCAATTACATTTTATATATATATTTTATTATAATTTCATTTGAAACAAAACTTTTACTTTTAAGTAAAACACCTAATTTTTTGTAAATTGCAAAAATCAGGTGTGTTCCTTAGGTGTTTTCCAACCCTTCAAATATTTAATTATTTGTTATCGTTATATTTTTTATGATTATTTTATAATATTAAATAAAAAGAAACACATTTTTTGAGTCTATTATTATTCTTACTCTGAGTGACAATAAACGAGTTGTTCAACCATTACTAATAAGAAATCTGTTAAAAGAAATACTAAACTTAATAAAACAAATAATAATGAAAAAATGGATTAAAATATGTAGAGGTATTTTTTTTATATTAATAGAATTGCATTTTGAAAAGAAGATTATTTTAATCAAATAATATTGTTTATTAATTAAGAAAAAGTTGGTGAATAAACACAAAACATATATTTTATAAAATCCATTTAAATACAGATTTTGATTATAATTATATCATTTTCCAAAAAAATTTAGAAAACGAATTTCTCAATAAATGGCAAAAGGAAAATTCAATTCTCTTTGAAATTCCAAAAAAAAAATTCAATTTTCTTTGAATACAGAGATGTATTATATAAATTAAATATTCTAAAAAAATATCCATATTTGAGCATTAGATTGTTAAACTTTATACACTAAATTCTCTTTAAACAGCGAATCTTAAAGCTCATGATTCTTTTGAAAATAATAAAATTTTCGAGATACTTATATATTAGAATCATATAGGTTGCTAAAACAAATATGCGTCTAGAAAATTTTATGTTGCAAATGAAAATACAGCAAATAAAATTATTTTATGCTTGCTTTCATCTACTTCGAAAAGAAAATAGTCGAATTACAAATAAATAATATGCAAAAAAAAAAAAAAATTAATAAATGTAGGTTTCATATCTTTTTTATGCTTCTTAAATTTATTCTCACTATTGTAGAGTTAAAAAAATATTTGCATTTTAGAGTAGGAAAATTTTTAAAGAAATAATAATAAGACTGGCTTAATAAGGTTAGAAGTTGTAAGGCGTCTGTCTGGCAGTTAGAGCGAACGGTTATTAAAACAAATCATTAAAAATATTTTGTCTACTTTTATTGCACAGCACGAGAAATGAAGAAGCGAACAGAATTCATAAGCACTAAAATGTTTAAGTCAGCGATTAACCGTTGTAAAAAAAAAAGGAGTGGTTGTTATGAGAAAATTGGAACTCATCTTTAATAGGGATTAGTGCAATATCTGAATTCATTATTTGCACGTCTGGATACCATGAAATATATAACTATATGCACATAAATACACACACACACACTCTTATTTTATTTCAATACATTTTATTAGTTTTTCTCAGAAACGTAATTATTATAGAGCTTTATGACAGTTACATTTTTAAAAAAATGTCTGAAGTTATATTTTTCTAGAATAATTTCCTTTCTTTAATAGTTGTTTTTAATTAGCATATAATGCATGGTGATTATAATTAAAATTAATGTACAGGGTGATTATTATAAAAAAGAACCACTCGTCACAATGAGTTCAAATTTGAACTGAAGGTACTTGAAGAAAGGGGAGACGGTATGGCTTCAAAAAAGTTCCACCGATTTTTCCCATCCAATTTGTTATGACATTGCCATGGTGGATTGGCTTACCGCTAACATTGTGTCACAACTGTTGAATGACTTGGAAGTCATTTTTCCGTCAAAAAATCGAAACAGTCAAGCACATTGAACACTACAGTTTATTTAATGTGCAAGTCATGCCAAATACGTTGTAATTTGGATTCAAAATATCTCTGGTAGCTAAATAAATTTTTCTTTATGATGCTTATAGCCCCATCTATTAGTACACTTTGGAAGTTTGAAGTGGAAAGCACTTTGAATAGATGAAAATCTTTAAGTCATGATTCCGTTATTTCTAGTTTATTTAAAAAGCGAAAGTTTGTCGCATTGTGTTCAGGTAAAATACATTATTTGAAATTACTTTCTCCAAATAATTCAAAAAATTAGAAATAATAATTTTTTAAATTTTAAAAAAATAAATTGATACAGATTGTAGTGAAAATTTCGGAGGTTTAAATATGAAAGACCATATCTTAAAAATAAAATAATCACACCTTAAAATCTTTTTTAAATATTTGGAATTTATAAAATAATTTTGAAAATATTTTACTGCTGAAAACCACTGAATTAAAAAAAAATTTATTTATACTTGTCTTTGATTTAAATTTGCTTTCGAATCACTATTTGAATTAAAATTTACATAGATAAAACCTCGCTTCTTGCTAATGATTACGCATTACACATTCATTACTACCCTTATCATAAAAAGATCAAATCATATTTTTAATTCATTGGAAAATACATTGAAAAACGAAAAAAATAGATTAATAAAATCTTTTAAAATATTTTAAAATACATTAATATTTGCTGAAGTTAATTTTTCCCTTTAATATTTGTCCATATATATTTTTATTAAAATAAAAAAAAATGATTTTAAGGAATATGAGGAATCTTGATTATATTTTTCTAACTATCTGTTTTTAAAAAAATATTAAAATATTTGCAATTTAAAGTAATAATACTTGCATAAATAGAGAAGATCATTTAATTATCCATCTGTTATATAAATATTTTAAGATGCAGTGAAAATGATTTTAGAATGTATTTAAAAAATAAAAAAATGTTTTTTTATACATATATTTCATTTATTATAATCTGTTTTACAAATTAACATAATATATTCATTCTTCTTAGTTACTTCATAGTTACGAATATTGGAATTTTTTCAATATTATAGAGATGCATATAATGTTAGTTATTTTATACGTACATAACATTTTTATTCATTTGCATATTTTAAAATGCTTTATAAATTAAACAACTGTTATTACTTATTTGAGCTAAAACTGGGTGCTGCTAATAGGCTTTTTATAAGAAATGTGTAGGCAATATTTATTCATCAAATTTTTTCCTATTCTCCAACAAATATGAACTATTTATAGCATTTATTTGCTGTTTTTATAATAGAAAATGGTACCTTGTTGTCCAAACACCTTATCATAGACTGTTACCTCGTTTAGATTTCTAAAATGTATAAATGTCATGAAATAGGAACAATAACTTATTCAATATATTTATTACACACACATATATATATATATATATATATAAATAATAAAATATATATATATATATAATAATATATGTCAGAACAGCAAATTATTTTGAGATAGCTTTTTGATATACACACACATATATATTTATATATATATATGTGTGTGTGTGTGTGTGTGTGTGTGTGTAGTTATCACAAAAAGCTATCTCAAAATAATAAAATTATATATTTTGCAATGTATGAATGTTTATTACAATTAGGAAAGTTTAAAAACTCGTCTTGGAGTTTAAAGAGATGTATCTCTTTTCTTCCAAGTTCAACAATGTAACATCAGAAACTAATTGCAGAGAAATGAATGACAGGATAGAATAAAAAAAATGGAATTTTTTTAGACATAAGAAGGCAACAGAAGAAAAAAGAACAATACATTATAAAAACATTTATTAACATGTTTTTAACATGGTTTTTCTGTACGTACCTCATAAATTAACACGGATGAAACAATGCTGAAAAAAATAGGTACTACATCCTGAGAAATAATAAATCGAAAATTCTTCACGGCAGATAAAAAAAAAAAAAATACTTAAAGACCCCAAATTTAATACCACAAATTAGTCTAGAGGAGTGTAAAAAAATCTCTATTTCTACCTAGACAAAAATTCAGCTAATTAAAGATTATTTATGTTAAAGGAAATGGACAAGGATAGCACATTAAGTTTAATGAAGTAAATGTCAATTTGTCAAACGACAAGTCTTCTCAACTTTGACACTATGATAGCGTTTCCGATTTATTATTACGCCTTTAGAATTTTTTTTTACTTTTTTGCTTTAGAATTTTTAAAAGCATACGATTTTTCTCATCATGCATAAACTAATTAATGGAATGCTCTTTTTTTTGGTCATTTTTATCAATGGCGCAAAAACTCAAATGAATAGCCCTGTGAATTGGCTGACAAAATAGAAAAAAATGACTGTAAACGAAAGCGAAGGATTAAAAAAAAAATATATTCAAGCATGTCAAATTACACGGGACTGCACTATTCTCGCAAAAGTATTTTCGACAGCATTTCAGCATGCCTGGATTGGCAGTGAAATAAAGTTTGAAATAGAGTTTTTTTTTTTTTTTCTCGTTTTACTTTTACAAAATAATGAGAAATCCGCTTTTTACAACTTCTTGTATTTTTGTTTTTAATGATAACTGAAAGAAATGTCTAACAAATCTCAAACATTTAATTAATTTACGAAATTGAACGGAAAATTATTTATCAGCTTAATTGTATTCGCAGGTGTGGAATATAATAAAAGATGAAAAGAGTTCTTTCAATTAGGTTATATTCGAGTCATTTAAGTTTTTTGCCCTTTGTTTAATTTTTTAAAGATTTAACCGATTAGGAAAATGTCACTAATAAATTAAATATCCTAAATTTAATAATAAAATACGATAAGTTAAAAACAATATAATTATGTACTTTTTTGCTGATTTTTAAAAACAGAATTTTCAATGTTAATTTAGTTTTATGTATATGTTTTGTTACATATATAATTAATTTTTTCTGTAAGGCTTATTGCAATTTCATTTCAACATTTATTTAAAATTAAGGGTAATGATCAAGCAAAAGTTAAATTGTTTCATGTTTGTGGTATAATAGGAATTTAATATATAATAGTGTATAGCAACTAATTTTGCTACACTAAAAACGAATATAATATATATACGCACCATAGATACGAACAGTAGATTGTTGATACACCAAACCACTCAGTTCAAATTGCTTTTCATTCAACTTACACGCGTGAAACTTTTTTTCGAAAATAAAATTGACCAATCATAAACACACTCAAACATAACGGTCGCTAGCCTGCAACGCCCATTATGATGTGCAAATACCCAAATGGAGATCGATTTGCTAAAGCTAAGTAAAAAGTGAAGAAAAAAATATCGCACTGGTCAAATAAATATTTTTAATGATTTCATTTTTATTTCATTTATATTTATGTAAATTTTATATTTTCGTTTTTAGTGGTATACATTTCTGTACAATGTGCTTTTAGTATCATTATTATTATATTATCTATGTTTAATTGTGATAAAACACTAAACACTAAAATAATAACTCATTATGTTTCACTCAAAAAATGTTTATAGTGGGTCTAAATATAATATGGCGATATATAATTTTATATATACCATCCGCTGAGTTAGGAGGAATTTCAAAGTGACCGCGACATTATTTGGGTAAGCCACGCCTGTCCTCGATTGTTACCTTGTTTAGATTTTTAAATTTATAAACGTCATGAAATTTATAGAAACAGTAATTTATTCAATATATTATACAAAAAAAAAAAATTATAACAAAAGTAAACAATGTCAGAATAGCAAAGCTATTTTCTTTCCTGGTATCACAAAACTAATTCATTTATCATGAATGTTTATTGCAATTAGTCAAGTTTAAAGTTCGTCTTTGAGATTAAGTGATGTATCTCTTATCTTACCAGCTGAACAATGCAACATCAGAAACTAATTCCAGAGAAATTAATGACAGGATAAAATTAAAAAAAAGGATTTTTTTTTTAGGAAGGCAACAGACGAAAAAATAAAACAATACATTAGAAAAACATTTATTAACATGTTTTTATGATAGTTTTTCTTGTACGTAACTCATAAATTAATACGGATAAAACAACGCTAGAAAAAAAAGGTACATTCTGAGAAATAAGAAATCTAAAATTCTTCACGGCAGATAACAAAATACTTAAAGACCCCAAATTTAATACCACAAATTAGTCTAGAGGAGTGTAAAAAAATATTTATTTCTACCTAGACAAAAAATTTACTAATTAAAGAATTTATGTTGAAGAAAAGGGACAAGGATAGCACATTAACTTTAATGAAGAAAATGTCAATTTGTCAAACTACAAGTCTTCTCAACTTTGACAACATGATAGCGTTTCCGATTTATTATTACGCCTTTAAATTTTTTTAACTTTTGAATTTTTAAAAAAGCATACGATTTTTCTCATCATGCATAAACTAATTAATGGACTGCTCTTTTTTGTGGTCATTTTTATCAATGGCGTCAAAAACTATAATGAATAGCCCTGTGAATGTGGCTGACAAATTAAAAAAAAAGACTGTAAATGAAAGCAAAGGATAAAAAAATATATTCAAGCATGCCAAATTACACCGGACTAAATTATGCACACAAAAATATTTTTCGACTGCATTTCAGCATGCCTGGATTGGCAATGAAATAAAGTTGAAATACAGGGTTTCTTTCTGATTTTTAAAAAAAAAAATAATAATAATGTCAAACTTTTTATTTTTTGTTTAGTTTATAATGATAACTGAAAGAAATGTCTAACAAATCTCGAAAATTTAACTAATTTACGAAATTGAACGGAAAGTTATTTACCAGCTTAATTGTATTCGCAGGTGTGGAATATAATAAAAGCTGAAAAGTGTTCTTTTCAATTGGGTTATTCAAGTCATTTAAGTATTTTTTACTCATGGTTTAATTTTTAAAGATTTAACCGATTTGAAAATGTCACTAATAAATTAATTATTCTAAATTTAATGATAAAAATCCGATAGGCTAAAAAAATATAAATCTGTACTTTTTTACTACTTATTTTTTAGTCAGAATTTTCAATGTTAATTTAGTTTTATGCATATGTTTTGTTACATATATAATTAATTTTTTTCTGTAAGATTTATTGCAATTTCATTTCAACATTTATTTAAAATTAATTGTTATGATATCAAGCAAGGTTAAAATTGTTTTCTGTTCTGTGTGTGGTATAATAGGAATTTAATATGTAATAATGTATACCACATAAAGACGGATATAACCTCATACGCACCATAGATACGCACAGTTGTTTGTTGATAGAGCAAACCACTCATAGTTAAAGTTGTTAGTGCTTTTGGCTCAACTCACACCTGCGAATCGTTTTTTTTTTTTTTTTTTTTGAAAATGAAATTGGCCAATCACAAGCACACTCAAATATAACGGACGCCAACCTGCAACATCCATTACGATGAGCAAATACCCAAATTAAGATCGATTTGCTAAAGCTAAGTGAAGGAGTGGAAAAACAAATATCGCACTAGCCAAATAAACATTTTTAATGATTTCATTTTTTTAAATTCATTTATATTTACATATTTTTATATTTCATTTTCAGAGCTACATATATATTTTTACAGTGAGCTTTTAGTATCATTATTATTATTATATTATATATGTTTACATGTAAGAATATCAGTAAACACCAAAATAGTAGTTCATCATGTTTCAGTTTTTAATTCAAACAAATGTCTATAGTGGTGAAAGTCTAATATGTGGGCTATATAATTTTATATGCTGCCGCGGAGTTATGATACATTTCCAAAGTGGTACGTAAGATCATTTTGGGTTGGCCATCTCTGTCCTAGATTGTTACCTCGTTTAGATTTTTCAACTTTATAAATGTCATGACATTTACAGAAACAATAATTTATTCAATATATTGTACAAAAAAATAATAATAATAAAATAAACAATATCAGAATAGCGAAACTTTTTTTTTTTTTCCTGCTATAACAAAATAATATATTTTCCTATGAATATTTATTGCAATTAGTCAAGTTTAAAAGATCGTCTTTTGAGATTAAAGTGATGTATTTCTTATCTTACCAGCTGAACAATGTAACATCAGAAACTAATTCCAGAGAAATTAATGACAAGATAAAAATTTAAAAAAATAGGAATTTTTTTAGAAAGGAAAAAGAAGAAAAAAACAATACATTAGAAAAACATTTTTTAACATTTTTTTATCATAGTTTTTTTTGTGGTTACCCCATAAATTAACACGGATGAAACAACGATAGAAAAAATAGGTACTACATCCTGAGAAACAAGAAATCGAAAAAATTCTTCACGGCAGATAAAAAAATACTTAAAGACCCCAAATTTAATACCACAAATTAGTCTAGAGGGAGTGTAAAAAATCTTTATTTCTACCTAGACAAAAATTCAGCTAATTAAAGATTATTTATGTTAAAGAAAAGGACAAGGATAGCACATTAACTTTAATGAAGTAAATGTCAATTTGTCAAACTACAAGTCTTCTTAACTTTGACACTATGATAGCGTTTCCGATTTATTATTACGCCTTTAAAAAATTTTTTTTACGTTTTTGTACGAATTTTTAAAAAAAAAAGCATACGATTTTTCTCATCATGCATAAACTAATTAATGGAATGCTCTTTTTGTGGTCATTTTTATCAATGGCGTCAAAACTCAAATGAATAGCCCTGTGAATTGGCTGACAAAATAAGAAAAAAGACTATAAATGAAAGCAAAGGATAAAAAAAAAAAATATATTCAAGCATGTCAAATTACACGGGACTACATTATTCACACAAAAGTATTTTCGACAGCATTTTAGCATGCCTGGATTGGCAGTGAAATAAAGTTTGAAATAGTGTTTTTTTTTTCCTTTCTGGTTTTTTTTTTTTTTTTTACAAAATAATGTTAAACTATTTTCATGTTATTCTTTTCGGTTTATAATGATAGCTGAAAGAAATGTCCAACAAATCTCAAACATTTAATTAATTTACGAAATTTAACGGAAAAGTTATTTATCAGCTTAATTGTATTCGCAGGTGTGGAATATAATAAAAGCTGAAAAGAGTTCTTTCAATTGGGTTAAATTCCCATCATTTAAGTTTTTTTTATGTTTTAATTTTTAAAGATTTAACCGATTAGGAAAATGTCACTAATAAGTTAATTACCATAAATTTAATAATAAAATGATGGATTAAAAACAATATAATTATGTACTTTTTTACTGACTTTTAAAGAGATTTGTCAATGTTAATTTAGTTTTATGCATATGTTTTGTTGCATATATAATTAATTTTTTTTTCTGTAAGGTTTATTGCAATTTAATTTCAACATTTATTTAAAATTACGGTAATGATCAAGCAAAAGTTAAATTGTTTTCTGTTTGTAGTATAATAAGGGATTTATTATATTATAGTGTATAACGAATAATATTTCTACGCAAAAGACAAATGAAACTATATATGCACAGTTGATTGTTGATTGAGCAAACCAGACTCTTAGTTGAAGTTTTTAGCGCTTTTGTTGCCACTTACGCCCGCGAATAATTTTTTTTTCTTTCGAAAATGAAATTTACCCAACATAAAACACGCTAAAACATAACGGTCACTAACCTGCAACACCCATTATGATGTGCCAATACACAAACTGAGATAGTTTTGTAAAGGTTAAAGAAAGAATGGCGAAACAAATATCGCACTAGTAAAAAATATATTTTTAATGATTCAATTTTTTAATTTCGTTTATATTGTTATATTCTTTTTATATTTCGTTTTAAATGTTATATATTTCTTTACAATGTGATTTTAGTGTAATTATTATCATATTATCTATGTTACATGTAATAATAGTAGCTCATTATGTTTCAATTTTCACTCCAAAAATATCTATAGTCTAATCTGGATAATATAATATAGGGATATATAATATTACATGCGGCCTGCGGAGTTATATGGCATTTCCGAAGTGCACCGCTAGATGATTTGGTTTGGATTGTTACTTCGTTTGGATTGGATTGTTAATTCGTTTAGATTTTTAAACTTTATAAAAATGTTATGAAATTTACAGATGCAATAATTTAATCAATATATTATACAAAAAATAATAATAAATAAACAATGCCAGAATATCAACACTATTTTTTTCCTGCTGTCACAAAAATAATTCATTTTTTTTTCATGAATGTTTATTGCAATTAGTCAAGTTTAAAAGTTCGTCGTTGAGATTAAAGAGATGTATCTCTTATCTTAGGAGCCGAAAAATGTAACATCAAAAAACTAATTAATGACAGGAAGAAATTTAAAAAAAAAAAGGAATTTTTTTTTTTTAGGAAGGCAACAGAAGAAAAAAAACCAAAACATTATAAAAACATTTTATTAACATGTTTTTTATCATAGTTTTTTTGTGCGTACCTCAAAATTAATACGGATGAAACATCGATAGAAAAAAAAAATAGGTACTACATCCTGAGAAATAAGAAATCGAAAATTCTTCACGGCAGATAAAAAAAATACTTAAAGACCCCAAATTTAATACCACAAATTAGTCTGAGGAGTGTAAAAAAATCTTATTTCTACCTAGACAAAAATTTAGCTAATTAAAGATTATTTATGTTACAGAAAAGGGACAAGGAGGGCACTTGTAGTTTGACAAATTGACATTTACTTTAATGTCAATTTGTCCAAACTTCAAGTCTTCTCAACGACACTATGATAGCGTTTCCGATTTATTATTACGCCTTTAAAAAATTTTTTTTACGTTTTTGTACTTTAGAATCTTTAAAAAGCATACGATTTTCATCATGCATAAACTAATTAATGGAATGCTCTTTTTGTGGTCATTTTTGTCAATGGCGTCAAAAACTCAAAATGAATAGCCCTGTGAATTGGCTGACAAAATAAGAAAAAAAAAGACTATAAATGAAAGCAAAGGATAAAAAAATATATTCAAGCATGTCAAATTACACGGGACTACATTATTCGCACAAAAAGTATTTTTCGACAGCATTTTAGCATGCCTGGATTGGCAATGAAATAATGTTCGAAATACAGGTTTTTTTCTTTCTAGTGTTTTTACGAAATAATGTCAAACATTTTTTTTTTTTTTTTTTTTTTTATAATGATAACTAAAAAGAAATGTCCAACAAATCTCAAACATTTAATTAATTTTACAAAATTGAACGAAAAGTTATTTATCAGCTTAATTGAATTCGCAGGTGTGGAATATAATAAAATCGGAAGAGAGTTCTTTTAATTGGGCTAAATTCGTGTCATTTTAGTTTTTCATGCATGTTTTAATTTTTAAAGATTTAACCGATTAGGAAAATGTCACTAATAAATTAATTATTCAAAAATTTAATGATAAAATCCGATAAATTAAAAAAGCAATATAATTATGTACTTCACTACTTTTTCTTAAACAGAATTTTCAATGTTAATTTCTTTTATGCATACTTTTTACATATATTATTACATTTTTTTCTGTAAGATTTAGTGCAATTTCATTTCAAGATTTATTTAAAATTAACTGTAATAATCAAGTAAAAGCTAAACTATTTCATGTTTGCGGTATAAAAGAAATTTTATGATGACAGTTAATCTATAATAATGTGTAACAGATAATTTAAATTATTTAATCTCTTATAGTGTATAGCAATAATTAAGACTTTACATTACCTAAAACAGTACAAATTGCTTCGAACAATTGATTTTGTACAACTTTAGCAGAACCAAACAAATCTAGCACATTAGATTACCGTTATAAACTACATTTTGATTTAGAGTAAAAAGCATGTAAGTAAACTAAATAAAAATAATCGCTCTACATTAATATGAACTTAAGTTCCATATTGAAAAAAAAAATCATTACAAAAAAAAAAAAATTGCATGCAAATTTAACATCAAAAAGCAAAATATTCCATAACAAACAATCATTCTAATAAATTTAACAAACAAAAATTCAAATTTTGTCAATTAGTGTTTTTGCTATTAGAAATAGGAATTTAAATTTTTAATTAAAATACGTTTTTTAATTGTAAAAAGATACACATTGTTTACAATTAAAAAAATCTACGCAAATTAGGCCAATTATTAACACAGTAATAATTAAAAATAAAAATTAATTATCCCTAAATATAATTCAATTTGATGCAAAAGTATGAAATTAAATTTGAAGGATGGCTCCTTTGCTCAACAAACGATATGAAAAAGCTTGCAAAATGAAGTGTAAGTTAGGAAAAATAAAAAAGGTTTGCCTGCTAACGCAAAAACTAATTCATTTTTTATGAATGTTTATTGCAATAAGCCAAGTTTAAAAGTTCGTCTTGGAGATTAAAGAGATGTATCTCTTATCTTCCAAAGTGAACAATGTAACATCAGAAACTAATTCCAGAGAAATTAATGACAGGATAAAAATTAAAAAAAAAAAGGAATTTTTAGGAAGCCAACAAATAAGAAAAAAAAATACATTATAAAAACATTTATTAACATGTTTTTTATCATAGTTTTTTTTGTACATACCTCCTAAATTAACACGGATGAAACAATGCTAGAAAAAAAAAAATAGGTACTACATCCTGAGAAATAAGAAATCGAAAATTCTTCACGGCAGATAAAAAATACTTAAAGACCCCAAATTTAATACCACAAATTAGTCTAGAGGAGTGTAAAAAAAATCTTTATTTCTACCTAGACAAAAATTTAACTAATTAAAATTATTTATGTTAAAGAAAAGGGACAAGGATAGCACATTAACTTTAAAGAAGTAAATGTCAATTTGTCAAACGACAAGTCCTCTCAACTTTGACAATATGATAGCTTTTCCGATTTATTATTACGCCTTTAGAACTTTTTTTTTTACTTTAGAATTTTTAAAAAAGCATACGATTTTTCTCATCATGCATAAACTAATTAATGGAATGCTGTTTTTGTGGTCACTTTTTATCAATGGCGTCAAAAACTAGAATGAATAGCCCTGTGAATTGCCTGACAAAATTTAAAGAAAAAAGACTGTAAATGAAATCAAAGGAAAAAAAAATATATTCAAGCATGTCAAATTATACGCGGACTACATTATTCACACAAAAATATTTTTCGACAGCATTTTAGCATGCCTGGATTGGCAATGAAATAAAGTTTGAAATGAAGTTTTTTTTTTCTTTCTGGTTTTTGTTTTTACAAAATAATGTCAAACCTGGTTTTTTTTAATCTTCTTTTTAGTTTACAATGATAACTGAAAAAAATGTCCAACAAATCTCAAACGTTTAATTAATTTTCGAAATTGAACGGAAAGTTATTTATCACCTTAATTGTATTCGCAGGTGTGGAATATAATAAAAGCTGAAAAGATCTTTCAATTGAGTTAAATTCCTGTCATTTAAGTTTTTTTATGCATGTTTTAATTTTTTAAAGATTTAACCGATTAGGAAAATGTCACTAATAAATTAATTATTCTAAATTTAATGATAAAATCCGATAAGCAAAAACAATATAAATATGTACTTCACCACTGATTTTTTAAACAGAATTTTCAATGCTAATTTAGTTTTATGCATATGTTTTGTTATTTATATATTATTCATTTTTTTTGTAAGATTTATTTCAATTTCATTTCAACATTTATTTAAAATTATTTATAATAATCAGCAAAAGTTAAATTATTTCTGGTTTGTGATATAAAAGGGATTTTTATGATGGCATTTAATATAGAATCATGTATAACAAATAATTTAAATTATTAAATATCTTCTAGTGCAGTGGTGGGATTCCCACCTAGGGTGGCAGCCCGTTTGGAATATTTTTCCGGCCAATCGTGAACATTTATCACACTTTTATAAAATATATTTATTTTATATTTTCCAAAAATGTAATGAAAACCAGTGTATTAAAATACATTATGTGTGCATCTATATATTCAAAAATTAAATGTCGAAATTATGGAGAAAAGCTTTCATTTTAAAAGTAATATGGCTTTCGAATAGATGACCATATTGCTGTTTTATTGATGAGTTCACACAAAAATTAAATTATATTCTGCCAACTCATAATGTGCATGCATCTTGAAACATCTAACATAATAGGTTCTATGTTACACTTTAAGTGACGTCAGTGACGCAGTAAAGACCCTCCCTAGATATGCCCAATTAATTTTGATAGTAGAACAAAACCAGAATATTATTAACGTTTTTAGACGCAGTTTG
This sequence comes from Caerostris extrusa, assembly GCA_021605095.1. Taxonomy (NCBI): domain Eukaryota; kingdom Metazoa; phylum Arthropoda; class Arachnida; order Araneae; family Araneidae; genus Caerostris; species Caerostris extrusa. The sequence continues at coordinate 27,497 of BPLR01004868.1, read as the reverse complement.
CTTGTCTGTTACAATTTACACCTGCGAAATTTTTTTCTTTTCTTAAATGAAATTGGCTCAACACAAAATACGCTCCAAACATAACGAACGGAACAGCCATTATGAGGGGGGCAGATACCCAAATTGAGATCGATGACCCATGCGTCTGGTAACTGAAATAGTGTTCAAACAAATATTGTATCATAGTAAAATAAATGATTTTTATTGATTTCAGAAATTTTTTTTGCGTTTAATATTTATACCTTTTTTATGTTTCCATTTTCAGTGTTCTATATTTCTTTACAATGACTTTTGTAACATTATTATTATACTATCTATGTTTATATAAGATAATAATAGTAAACACCAAAATAATGACTCATTAGCACCATTAATAATGACTCATAATCAATTTTTCATTCCAAAAATTTTCATATTGAGTCTAAATTTATTACGGGGGTGTATAATTTTATATGCGGCCCTCGGAGTTAGGATACCTTTCTGAAGTGGCCAGCAAGATCATTTGGTTAGACCACACCTGTCCTAGATAATTACCTCATTTAGATTTTTAAACTTTATAAATTTCATGAAATTTACAGAAACAGTAACTTATTCAATATATTATAAAAAAAAAATAATAAAAGTAAACAATGTTAGAAAATCAAAACTTTCCTTCCTCCTATCACAACAATAATTGATTTTTCATGAATGTTTATTGCAATTAGTCAAGTTTAAAAAGATCGTCTGAGAGATTAAAGAAATGTATTTCTTATCTTCCAGATGAACAATGTAACATCAGAAACTAATTCCAGAGAAATTAATGACAGGATAACATTTTAAAAAACAGAAATTTTTTTAGGCAACAGAAGAAAAAAAAAACAAAACATTAGAAAACATTTATTAACATGTTTTTTATGATAGTTTTTTTTTGTACGTACCTCATAAATTATCGCGGATAAAACAACGCTAAAAAAATAGGCACTACATCCTGAGAAATAAGAAATCGAAAATTCTTCAATGGCAGATAAAAAAATACTTAAAGACCCCAAATTTAATACCACAAATTAGTCTAGAGGAGTGTAAAAAAATCTTTATTTCTACCTAGACAAAAATTTAACTAATTAAAGATTATTTATGTTAAAGAAAAGGGACAAGGATGGCACATTAACTTTAATGAAGTAAATGTCAATTTGTCAAACTACAAGTCTTCTCAACTTTGACAATATGATAGCGTTTCCGATTTATTATTACGCCTTTAGAACTTTTTTTTTTTTTGTAGTTTGAATTTTTAAAAAGCATACGATTTTTCTCATCATGCATAAACTAATTAATGGAATGCTCTTTTTGTGGTCATTTTTTATCAATGGCGTCAAAAAAAAAATGAATAATAGCCCTGTGAATTGGCTGACAAAATAAAAAAAAAGACTGTAAATGAAATCAAAGGATAAAAAAAATATATTCAAGCATGTCAAATTATACGGGACTACATTATTCACACACAAAAGTATTTTTCGACAGCATTTCAGAATGCCTGGATTGGCAATGAAATAAAGTTTGAAATGGAGGGTTTTTTTTTTTTTCTGTTTTTTATTTTTACAAAATAATGTCAAACTTTTTATTTTCTTCTTTTTTTTAGTGTATAATGATAACTGAAAAAATTTCCAACAAATCTCAAACAATTAATTAATTTACGAAATTGAACGGAAAGTTATTTATCAGCTTAATTGTATTCGCAGGTGTGGAATATAATCAAAGTGGAACAAAATTCTTTCAATTGGTTAAATTCGAGTCATTTAAGTTTTTTACGTATGTTTAAATTTTTAAAGATTTAACCGATTAGGAAAATGTTTTCAATCGGTTAAATCTTTAATTAATTATTCTAAATTTAATGATAAAATCCGGTAAACTGAAAATAATATAAATATATACTTTACTATAGATTTTTTTTTAGTCAGAATTTTCAATGTTAATTTACTTTTATACATATGTTTTGTTTCATATATAATTAATTTTTTTCTGTAAAATCTATTGCAATTTCATTAAAACATTTATGTAAAATTAAGTATAATAATTGAGCAAAAGTTTAATTATTTCATGTTTGTGGTGTAATAGGAATTTTACGACGATATTTTAGATATAGTAGTGTATAACAAATAATTTAAATTATTTAATATCTTATAGAGTGTAGCCCAGAGGTGGCTAAGCCAAATGATCTTGTGGGCCACTTTGAAATGCATCATAAACCCGTGAGCTGCATATAAAATTATTTATCCCCATATTAGATTTAGATCCCATATTATTTCTTTAAAAATTGAGTTATTATTTTGAGGTTTACTATTATTCTTATATGTAAGCATATATTATATTATAATAATGATACTAAACGCACATTGTAAAAAATATATATGACACCAAAAATGAAGTATAAAAAATATATAAATATGAGCGAAATAAAAAACATTAAATCATTAAAAAATATTTATTTTACTAAGGTGATATTTGTGTATTCACTCTTTCACTTAGATTTTGCAAATCGATCTCAATTTGGGTATTTGCACATCGTAATGGGCATTCTTTATGTTTGAGTAAGTTTTGTGTTGGATTAATTTCACTTTAGAAGGGGAAAAAAAAGGTTCGCAGGGGTAAGTTGATCCAAAAACGCTAACAACTTCAATTAAGAGTCTGGTTTGCTGTACTATCAACAATTAAGTGAGTGTATCTAGGGATGGTCACTGCGTCACTGAGGTAAGTTAAAAGTGAAACATAAAACCTATTATAATAGATGTTCCAAGATGCACGCGCATCATGAGTTCACAGAATAGAATTTAATTATTCTGTGAACTCATAAATGAAACAGGCAATATATGTCTTTGATTCGAAAGAATATAATTTTAAAATCAAATTTATTTTTTTTTTGATCATTTGACAGTTAATTTTTGAATAAATGGATGCACATATATGGTATTTTTTAATATATTGGTTTCCTTACTTCGGTCATTATAAAATAAATATATTTTGTAAAAGTGTGATAAATCTCACGGATCGGAAAAAACTATTCAAGGCGGCCCGTGGGTTAGCCACACCTGCACTAGAAGATATTAAAGATTGTTATACATTAAATGTCATCATAAAATTCCTATTATATCACAAAAGGAAATAATTTAACTTTTGCTTGATTGTTATACCTAATTTTTAATAACTGTTGAAATGAAATTGCAATAAATCTTAAGCAAAAAAAAATTAGTTATATATTTAACAAAACAAATGCATACAACTAAATTAACATTGAAAAATATGCTTAAAAAGTCAGTAGTAAAGTACATAATTACATTGTTTGCAACCTATTGGATTTTATCATTAAATTTAGAATAATTAATTTATTAGTGACATTTTCCTAATCTGTTAAATCTTGAAAAAAATTAAAACATACGTAAAAAACTTAAATGACTGGAATTTAACCCAATTGAAAGAACTTTTTTCAGCTTTTATTATATTCCACACCTGCGAATACAATTATGGTGATAAATAACTTTCCGTTCAATTTCGTAAATTAATTAAATGTTTGAGATTTGTTGGACATTTCTTTCAGTTATCATTATAAACTAAAAAGAAGAAGTTAAAAAAAGCAGGTTTGACATTATTTTGTAAAAAGAAAAACCAGAAAGAAAAAAAAAAATCTCCATTTCAAACTTTATTTCATTGCCAATCCAGGCATGATAAAATGCTGTCGAAAAATATTTTTGTGTGAATAATGTAGTCCCGTGTAATTTGACATGCTTGAATATATTTTTTTTTTTATCCTTGGCTTTCATTTACAGTCTTTTTTTTTTTTTGTATTTTGTCAGCCAATTCACGAGCCTATTCATTATAGTTTTTGACGCCATTAATAAAAATGACCGCAAAAAGAGGCATTCCATTAATTAGTTTATGCATGATGAGAAAAATTGTATGCTATTTAAAAATTCGAAAGTACAAAAAAAATTCTAAAGGCGTAATAATAAATCGGAAACGCTATCATAGTGTCAAAGTTGAGAGGACTTGTCGTTTGACAAATTGACATTTACTTCATTAAAGTTAATGTGCCATCCTTGTCCCTTTTCTTTAACATAAATAATCTTTAATTAGCTAAATTTTTGTCTAGGTAGAAATAGAGATTTTTTTACACTCCTCTAGACTAATTTGTGGTATTAAATTTGGGGTCTTTAAGTATTTTTTTTTATCTGCCTTGAAGAATTTTCGATTTCTTATTTCTCAGGATGTAGTACCTATTTTTTTTCTATCGTTGTTTCATCCGTGTTAATTTATGAGGTACGTATAACAAAAAACTATGATAAAAACATGTTAATAAAGGTTTTTGTAATGTATTGGTTTTTTTTCTTCTGTTGCCTTCCTAAAAAAAAAATTCTTATTTTTTAATTTTATTCTCTATCATTAATTTCTCTGGAATTAGTTTCTGATGTTACATTGTTCAGCTGGTGAGATAAGAGATACATCTCTTGAATCTCCAAGACGAACTTTTAAACTTGACTAATTGCAATAAACATTCATAAAAAAGGAATTAGTTTTTTGATAGCAGGAGAGTTTTGCTATTCTGACATAATCTACTTATTATTTTTTTTTTTTTTATAATATATTGAATAAATTATTGTTTCCTGTAAATTTCATGACATTTATAAAGTTTAAAAATCTAAACGAGGTAACAATCTAGGACAGGAATGGCCAACCCAAATTATCTTGCGTACCATTTTATAAATGCATCCTAACTCCGCTGTCCACATATTAGATTTAGACCCATTATAAAAAATTTTTGGAGTGAGAAATTGAAACATAATGAGTTATTATGATTGTGTATACTATTACGTCACTGAAGTAATTTAAACTGAAACATAAAGCCTGTTACATGAGTTGTTCCAAGATGCGCGCATCATGATAACTGTAAACTCATAAATAAAACAGGCATTATCTGTCCTACTATTATTTTAAAATCAAAGTTAATTTTTTTTCATCATTTCGATAGTTCATTTTTGTATATATGGATGCACACATAATGTATTTTTTAATACAATGTTTTTCACTACTTTTGCCAATTATAAAATAAATTTATTGTGTAATAAATCTCACGGGCGGAAAAAATGTTAAAGGCGAGCAGCGGGTTGCCATCCCGTATAGCCAATAATTATTGATTTTACATTACCTAAAACAGTACAAATTATTTTGAACAACTGAGTTTGCACAAATTTATAACACTTTGCAAATATCAAGTTCCTTTCCCGTCGACAGTAATTTTGTTAAACTGAACTTGCTTCAAAAATCCTTCAAAATGATAAAGTTGTGGGATATTGCATGTCCCTAAAAATACATGTTCAGAATTAACCCTTGGACTTGTTTCCTGAAACTCTCGAAGTTGTGAGCACCGATATGATCGACTAGAAAAATTATCAGAGAAAATGGAATCCGAATGAGCTTGCAGACTATTACTGATCAATAAGAAGGGTTGTTCCACGAGCAAAACACAGTATAATATTGTTAAAAACTATATCTTGATTGTAATGTAATTGCAAGATTGTAATTGTATTACTATATATGTAATTGATTGTAATGTAATTGTCTTGTCGCATATAAGTAAACTAAATAAAACTAATTGCTTTAAAATAGTATGAAGTTTTAGGTATGTATTGAAAAAAAAAAGACATTATTCATTACAAAAAAATTTATGCAAATTTAGCATCAAAGCAAAATATTCCATAACAAATAGCCATTCTAATTAATTTAACAATAAAATTATAATTATTTTTTTTTATTTTCCAGTATATTCCACATTCTATTGGAATTGAAGAAGTTCCTGCATACGTTATTTAACTAGCTCTTCCTTGCTCTCCAAACAGGATATGTTTCATTTACCATTTACTTGTTTAATTATATTATTTCCTTAAATTGGTAAGAAATTAAAATTTGGAAGGATTCCAAATTGCAGTGCAGAAATATGTGTCCTGACAATGAAAAACCTATACGTTGTGGAATGTAGATATTATCATAAGGAAAAAAATCATGAAAACATTGAACAGTGTATTATGTACTAATACCCAGAATCTTGAAATGCATCTAAATTTGTAGTTCAAAAAACAACAATCCCTTCACAAATAATCTTATGCAAAAAGCATTCCTTCGTCTAACACGAAATAATTTATCTAAACTTTTTTGGAGTTATTTTTTCAAATTACTTCAAATACCATATGGTATCACTTAATAATTGCAATACATTAATTCTCAGAAACCCAATCAAGTCCTTCAATACCACATGCTCTCCACAATGATATGTTTCCATTTATCATTTACTTATTTCATTATATTACTTCCTTAAAATGAAGAGACATTAATAGAATTTGGAGAAATATGTGTCCATATATGTATGTAATTGTATAATGTCCCAAATGTATATAGAATGTATTTTTTATTTTCCAGTATATTCCACATCATATTGGAATTGAGGAAGTTCCTGAATTCTTTATTTAGGTTTTCCATGTTCTCCAAACAGGATATGTTCCATTTATCATCTACTTATATCATTATATTACTTCCTTAAAATAAGAGAAATTAAAAGAATTTGAAGAAATATGTGTCCTGAAAAAAACTATATATAGTGGATTGTAAATATTACCATAAGGAAAAAAAAAAATCATGAAAACACTGAACAGTATATTATTTACTAATACCCAGAATTTTGAAATGCATCTAAATTTATAGTTCAGAAAGCAATACTCCCTTCAAAATTAATCCTATGCAAAATAAAGCATTCTTTCGTCTCAAACAAAATAATTTATCTGAAATTTTGGGAGTTATTTTTTCAAATTACTACATCAAATACCATATATGGCATCACTTAATTTCTGCTATACATCCATTCTCAAAATCCCAATCAAGTCCTTGAGTACCACAACAGTGAATTAAATTCCTTATTTTTCATGGCAACCGTTCATCACTACGATTGATAACTGGAAGAAAATTAACACAAAAGAATTTCTCAGATAAAGATTGGGCGTGCAACGAGTAATATGTCACTGACTATCTCCAGTTCTGATGATTCGTGCAAGAGCTTTTGATGCCAGATTTCCGCAACTTAATCTGTCACTGTCCTTCGCCGCGATTGGTCTATCCATTTTTCATCGACCAATATGGCGGTTAATTATAACCCACGAAGCTGAGCAACTCGGAAATTTTTTTTCCCCTTTTTGCCAGCTTTTTAAGAAGTATTCCATCTCCCTCATGCTGTATCCTTTTATTACTGCATATGAATCTAGACAGACAGAAAAATTTGATTATTGAGTTTATATCAAACAATACATAACATTTTAAGAAATTATAGTATAGGGAAATGTATGAATTCGGTAAAGTATTGATTTTAATTCTTATCCGTAGATTTATTGTGTTGTGAAGGTTTTGGTCGAAGGCGTATTAGCATAATGCGTAAAGAACTGTAATTTATCCTTAGTTAATGGTTTTAAAGATATATTGATATTTTGGAAACATTTTCGATATTGGAGATCTTTTAATTCATTTCCAATTCGTTTATTGTGTTTAAAAATATTCAAATTGCTTAATGTTATTGATCATAAATTCTAAATAGCGAAATTGTTCATCTTATGATGCTTTCAATGGTGTGAATATTTGTAACAATGTAATGTGTTATATTTTGATATTATTTAAACTTTTTCGTTTGGGTTTTGCTTTCAACTATTTGTTTAAAAATATCAAATATATTTCAAATATTTTACTCTCTAAATTTGAAATTTATGTTTGTTAGATTAAATTATAATAGTGTTTTTACAAGTTATTATTATTTTTATTATTAGTTATTTCTTATGATGAAATGAAAAATATTATTTAACATACGACTTAATAATAAATAAATTTAAGAACAATAAATCCTTTTGTAAGGATCTGTTATATAGTATGTTATATCTAAATAATTTTTAGAATATTTTTCAAATATTCGTATACAAAAGTCATCTTAATATTATGTAAAAAAAATGTTTAAGAAAAAAAAAAGAAATACAAGCTAAAACTTGTAAAGTATCACTTTGTACAAATTTACTTCAATGAATGATCGTTTCCTTGCATCCAATCGAACTTCTGCTATTATTTTTAGAAGAATTTCTTAGAAGAAATATTTCTTTTAAAAATTACGATTAAAAAAATTTTTATTTTTTAATCCAATGTAATACTTGAAATCAGTTTCTGATATACTGCATTTACTTTACTGCATTTAAGTTTACTGTATTTTTTTTTTTTTTTTTTTTTTTTTTTGTCACATTCTTCAATGACAAAAGAAATATGTGGTAATATAAATAAAGAAATATTAATTTGTATTTTTAAAAACTCTCCTACATTATACGAATTTGAAATAACAAAGAATTACATAAAAAATTGATTTTACACTAACTGAATTAAACATCTCAGAAAACGAACAAAACTTATACATTCCAGATCATGGAACAAATTCAGTTACTCAAATTCCCATTATACCACCCCCATAAGAATATTCAAAGTGTTCAAAAGCAGGATTTATTTTCATCTCATAAAAACATGAACCTTTTTTTTCCGCCATTGTAACATGAAGAACGTGCTAAATAATAAGCGGAAAGCGTTAAAAAAATTAAATGACTGCACCAAGATAAGAGACGAGCCTGTTCCAAAAACGCTCGGAACACAATGTACCCATAAAAAAAAACGCACGCAAATATTAGCATACTTAGGAGGCGATATTTGAAGTAATTTATTCATAGAAAAAGATAGACGGGCCAGCATTAAAGAACACAGAAGACTCGTCGATGATAAAAAGCTAGACATAAACTGTTAACATTTTTACCTGTAAAGTGGGTGGGGGAGTGTATTATTAGATGCTTCTTCTAATCCATAAATTTTCTTTAAATGGTACTATTAAGTACTAGAGTGGAGACGCAATTCTTTATTAAGAACAGAGAGTAGGTTGATGATGAAAAAATTCTTTATGTTTAGGTTAATTATGTTTGTGGAGTAGATTGTTTTTAATAAAAGGCTGTAGTAAAAAGCATATATATTGTTGTAAAGATTCTGGAATAGTGGATGGTGTGTTTTAATTTTTAATCTTGGAGGCCATGTTTGAAACCTGTTACTGCAGCTTCTATGATGTGGACACACAGTAAGTCAGCAGAATTTAAAATCCTTCCGTTGGTTGGAGTGGATGTTCATTGAGTTGTAGTTTTCAGAATGGAATTGCAATGTAACAACATTTACCAGATCTATTCTTGGAAACAGTAAATTCCTACATTTGGGTTCTCTATTGATGTGAATGACTAATTATCTGCGTCTCTATAGATGTGAGTGTTCAATTGTTTCTTCCATTTCTGTATGAAAGACCAATTTCAACATCAGTGTGTCTGTAGATATGAATGAATAATTTTTAAAAAATGTGTTTATAGATGTGAATGACCAATTTACACGTCTGTGACTCTATAGATATATAAATGAACAATTTATATATATGTGTCTGAACACATGTGAATGAATAAGTTTTTAAAAAGAAAAGAAAACGAACAAAACTCACATTCCAGATCATAGAACAAATCCGATTACTCAAAATCCCATTATGCCACCCCCCATAAGAACATTCAAAGTGTTCAAAAGCAGGATTTATTTTCATCTCATAAAACATAAACAATTTTTTTCCACCATTGTAACATGAAGAACTTGCTGAATAATAAGCGGAAAGCGATAAAAAAATTAAATGACTGCACCAAGATAAGAGACGAGCCTGTTCCAAAACGCTCAGAACACAATGTACTCATAAAAAAAAAAAAAAAACGCACGCAAATATTAGCATACTTAGGAGGCGAGATTTGAAATAATTTATTCATAGAAAAAGACAGACGGGATAGCATTAAAGAACACAGAAGACTCGTCGATGATAAAAGCTAGTCATAAACTGTTAACATTTTTACCTGTAAAGTGGGTGGGGGAGGTCTATTATTAGATGCTTCTCCTAATCCATAAATTTTCTTTAAATGGTACTATTAAGTACTAGAGTTGAGACGCGATTCTTTATTAAGAACAGATAGTAGGCAGATGATGAAAAATTCTTTATGTTTAGGTCAATTATATTTCGGAAGCAGATTGTTTTTAATAAAAGGCTGCAGTAAAAAGCATATATATTGTTGTAAAGATTCTGGAATGGTGGATGGTGTGTTTTAATTTTTAATCATGGAGGCCATGTTTGAAACCCGATACTGCAGTTTCTATGATGTAGACATACAATATGTCAGCAGGCCTTAAAACCCTTTCGTTGGGTCGAGAAGTAGAGCGGATCTTCATTGAGTTGTAGTGTTTCAAAGTGGAAGTGCAATGTAGCAGACTATACAAGATCTATTCTTGAAATCACTAAATAGTGTAGCTTTTGTTTCTCAATAGAAGAATTTTGGCATTTCATTCCCCAAAGAGATGAATATTTTTGCTATTTGACAAATATATATTAAACCCAACACTCTAATTGGGCACCAGACGAGCTTTTTGTGGGTAGTTATATTGCATGCAATTTGACTTTGTACTAATGAGAACAACCTGTCACCAAATCTGACAGCAGATATTCGTTATCATGTATGATGAGGAAATGAGCGAATGTCTGTGCGACCTTCACAGGTCGAAACAACTACAGATTGAATATGATATACTATGAGTTGTTCTATCATGATGGGTGATAGACTACGTGCTAAGAAATGTCTACTCCATTGAGAAATGAGGGGAAGCTCAGCCCACCATCCTTGATGAATTGGAGGATTAAAGCAGATTTTTGATGAAGAAGAGATAGTAGTTTCGTGACGAATAGACCAGAATTGTTGTTTTATTCTTTTTTTTCTCTGAAGTTACTGAATATGGCAGAGTTTTCCACCTATCTTCAAACTGAGCCCCTTTTGGTTTTGTGAATCAGGTCGTCTGATAGTTAATGTCTGCCGCAGATCAGGTGTTTAGATTCTTCGTAGACTCGAGATCTCCGAACTTGGAATGAACTTGTGTATCTAATCTATATTTTAATTTTAATTTTTTTGTAAATAGAGTACTGTATATATATATACATATAATGTTTTTAAATAAAATTTAAAGTGTTCCCATGACCCTAAGGGCGTCGCTCATAGGCCTAGTATAGGACGAGACGCTACAATAGTAATAAGAACCAAAATATTTTATTCTCAATTCCAACATAAATTTTAAAAATATTAAAAACAGTTTCAGCATGTGTTATAATAATAGCATGAAACACTTAACATTTAATTTGAACTCATGTAAGTTTAAAATTTTTACGGTGCCCTTTTCTTCTTCATTTCAACATTATTTCTATATTTAATGCATTTCTCTATGTATGTACTAGTTTCATAGCCAAAAAATGCAGCCTAATTTATAATGCTGTTAGGATCTAAAATGACGTCAATAACGAATTGGTACCGTATTGGTTCATACATATTTGAAGCGTTAGTTACTATATATTTCATGGCTATATATTTTTGTGTATCCTGTCAATAACAGGAGCAACAAAGCAAAATTCCCGAATTATTTTCCATGCATAATAGAAACGATCAAGAACGATAAGTTCTTTTGAACGCAATATTCAAGAGTTTGATAAGATTTTGATAAATATTTTAAAAGTCTATTGCATCGTGGAGTTGCATATTTCATTGTTTTTGTATTATGTACAATAATAATAAGATTTTCTATAATTATGCTAAATAATGAACATAAATGTTTTCTTATTTTTCTATTTCCAATGTATATTAACTTAAAACGAATTTTTACTTTTTTCAGACATAAAAACACTTTAATTCGTTTTCAAACCTTTTTGAATATTTTTTATAATTACTATTTAAAATTTCAAAAGTACACAGTAATTAAAATTAAAATCCCATTTTCAAAATGCTGTAAAAAACGAATCACTCGTCACAATTAGTTCAAATTTGAACTTAATATACTTGAAGAAAGGGGAAATGGTACGTCATCAAAAGAATTTCCAAAGTGTTTAATAGATGGCGCTGTAATAGGGGCGCTGTTCATGGCATAAAGAAAGTAAATTCGGCTGCCAGTGATTTTTAAATCGAAATGACAACGTTTTTGGCATGAGTTGCGCATTAAACCAACTTTCACATTGATTGTTTCTCCATTTTTGACGTAAAAAATGACCTCCATGTCATTCAACAGGTGTCCATGTTAAAATATCCAAATATAATTATCAATTGTATGGGAAAATCAAGTGGAACTTAATTTTTAACAAAACGTTTCCATTTCTTCAAATCTTCAGTTAACAAGATTCTTTTTTACAGAATTTTCAGAGAAAATAACTTCCATTATATTCCTTATTGAAGAAGTGGAAAGGATAGTAATTTTTAATTGATTACTATAATTATTCGTAATATTAACAATTATTAATTTCTTTCCAACTTTCTGAAAGGAATTATAATTAAATTATTTTCAAAATCTGTAAAATTCTGATTTATCAGAAGATACTTGAAGAAATTTAATGCTTAGTTTTGTTAAAATTAAGTTAATACCGATTAATTCCCATTATATTTGGTATTTTAACATGGAATCTGTTCCACTCCACAGTGTTACACCTGTTGAGATGAATTCCTTTCATTTTGGAGCTGAATGGAGAAACTGTCGCTTTAATTTGCCATTAATTTCGACAAGAGTACATGAAAGTGCCATCGATAATATCAGTATTTGAAAGTGGTTGCTTACCATATAATAAAATTTAATTTTTCAATATTTTTTTAATTCGTAACATTGAATATTTTTTTTTCTGTGGAAGAAAAGAAGAAATATTGCTGAGGTGCTTAGATATCTTATAGATACTGCTGGTTAGGACTAATTACTGTTTGGACGTGAACACTTTCGTTAGTTAATGCAAGCTTTGTTTAGAATGCATCAAAATATTTTCCAAATTGATGGATGGGATCAGTTCTTCAAACAAATTAACGCTGAACAAATTTTTAATTTAGTAAACGTCTGGTCTAGTGATCCTCAATCAGGTTCAAGTTCAGAAAAGAGGCAAAAAACAGAAAATAAAATTCCTTAAATTAAGATTTATATATCTATTTCATCTAATGTCTTTTGTATTTATATATTTAATTTTAATACTAATCGGCGTTTAAATTATTTTCAATAACCCCATTTTTATGTTGACAAAAATTGGAATTTTACTCATAACTCTTGATAATTAGAAATTTACTCATGATAATTGGGATTTTACTCATGATAGCTGGATTTTTACTCACTCTTTTATTACCTGAGGGAGAAATTCGTTTGGTGTTAGTCCCTTTTTGTTGTCAGGTCTAAATATCTGAGTAGACAGAACTGTGGCAGTCATATTCCTCCTTTTTTTTTTTTTTTTTTTGTAAATCTGCATACTTGTTCATGGGACTAAATAAAACATTAGTTGAAAAAGCTTTTGAAAATAAAGGCAATTTTAAAGTGCATCATCGATATTTTGATTCATTGTACATTAAACATAATAATCTGTAAAATGCCGTAATGAATGTCTGATGGCTAAATCATACGTCATGAATCTAAATATCAGAGTAGACAGAGCTATGGCAGCAATTTTCTTCGTTTCATTTGTAAGTTGACATTCTTATTGGTGGAACTAAATAAATCATTAGTTGCAAAACCTTTTAAAAATAAAGGCAACTTTAAAATGCATTATCGCTATTTTGATACATTGTACATTAAACATAATATTCTGTAAAATACTGTAATGAATGTCTGATGGCCAAACCATACGTCATGAATCTAAATATCTCAGTAGACAGATATATGGGTCATATTCTTCATTTCTTTTATAAACTGACATCCTTGTTCATAGGATAAATAAAACATTAGTTGAAAAAGCCTTTAAAAAATAAAGGCAATTTTAAAGTGCATCATCGATATTTTGATTCATTGCACATTAAACATAACAATATCTGTAAAATACCATAATGAATGTCTGATGGCCGAACCATAAGCCGTAAATCTAAATGAACCAACGAATAAAAGACAATCGATATTTTGGCATGGATATTTTGATTCACAATAATGTGTAAAATACTGAAATCAATATCTGATACGTCGTAAATCTAAATGAACCAATGAATAAAAGACAATCGATATTTTGACATTGATATTTTGATTCATTGTACATTAAACATAATAGTGTAAAATACAGTAATGAATGTCTGATGGCCAAACCATACGACCGTAAATCTAAATGAACCAACGAATAAAAAGACAAATATGAGAACGGATACAACGCATCAGCAGTAAATTATTTCTTGCTTCCCAACACCGATAATAAGACAAATGTCTTCCTTTCGAGACTTATTTATGGACATGTTGAGGAAACCGCAATTTGTCCTTATCAGTAGTTCAAGATGGTGACTGCGGACATCATTTAAGTCTTTCCACAATGAACAAAGGGATATCGCAAAATTCTGCTAGGTAGCATAAAATTTATCGATAAATGGATTTCCTTTTTTTTTTTTTTTTTTTTTTTTTTTTAATAAAAAAAAAAAAAAATAGAAGCCTCTTTTGTTGATAGTGACTTTTTAGAAAAACGGTTGAGGGCATAAGTTCATCTCTCTGAACGACCACATTTTCCCGACCATTTTAGTCATAAAAATCTTCGGTTATTGCACCGGGGATTGGTCGTAAATTTCGCCGTCAAGCAGATAATTTCGGGGAAAGTAATAAGAAAAGTAGTTACTTGCCATAGTTGCCGGCTTAACGTTTCTTTCCCTCAATAGGATGAAGTTGTAATGCAGTTGGGCAGTGGGAAAAGTCAGCCACTTTCTTCTCTTTTTAGCATCCTTGATATATTCAAGGATTTTTTTTTTTAGAATAAATTATCCAACTAAATAGCGTTTCGCTTTAAATTAAATATTAAAATTTTTTTAACAAAGGAATGATGGTTTAAGTGAAATTTTTCATTAAAAAATAAAGGAATAAACTTGTGTATTAAATTCATAGCTGGCCATATTATTTCCTCAAAATTATGTACTTGTAATGCGACAGTGTTATGTAAATTATACATGGGAGATTTAATTGTCATTGGACAAACTTTGAGGGATAGTACAGCTTACTATAACTGACATTTTTGTATACCTAAGTAGGGTCGGAAGTGACGCTTTGAGGCAGGACCACAAAAAAATGGACATGAAAAGAAAAACGTTGTTTATTTACTACATTATTGCAGATGGCTTTATTGATATAAATTTCCTTGCCTGTTCGAGTGTCAACAGAAGCAACTTCTTCCAAAAATAGGATTACTGATCCCCGTTTTTTCCTAACTAACGCTAATTTGGCCCTTAATGTCACAGATTTCGGGTTGGAGTCCCGGCGGTGCCATGGATGTTTATAGTCGTTCGGAATCCACTTTAAACCGCAGATCCCGATCTAAAATGACTACTATTGCTATTACTACTACTACACCACACCACATCACTGTGCGTAGAGCTGCTTTGCCCCTTTACAGTTTGGGGATGATGTGGGTGAGATAGAAGTCTGATTGGGCTTTGTGACGCTCTACGGTCATATAAGACCTTGACCTACTACTTAAAGGGGATTCCGAACCACTACAAACATCCATGACATCCATTCGAACCCGAAACTTGTGGTACCGGAGGTCCAGAGCGCTAGCCACTCTGGTTAGGTCCCCTGGTCTAAAATGAATGTAGAGCGTCGGGCGTAGGACTGACAATCCTACCCCGTAAAAAAGGGAACATCTCTTGTCTCGAAATCTGCCAGTGGACAGGCGGCCTTGGACCACTATGGTGTTGTTGCGCCGATAATGATGATGGATGTCAATTTAAATGATTCATTACTGTACACTTTGCTTTGTTAATGTACTTGTCGAGTTGAGTTGTCGGTCGGAGTTGAGCATAATGCACGTTTTCTCCAAGTTTAATGGGAGGCATTCTATCTCTCATAAGAATTTCTACCTAATTTCAATAGATACTAATTCAAGTAAGCGGCCGAATTCTTCTAATAACAAATAATAATAATAATAAAATAAAAATAAAAATAATAGCCTGATTCATAATTTTATTTTAGAAATACGATAATTATTAAGAAGCTTATTTTTATAAAATCATTGGATGTGTCCTTTCCAAATTTCGTTGGCAAGCGGGTTGCACGTTTCTCATCCTGAATAATATTGAATCTGTTACAAATCAGCAGTTCTAGTGGTGGATGTAATTGGCTTTTGAAAGCAAGAACATAATTTAAAATCGTATATAAATTTAAAATACTTTTAGCGCAGAAATACCTTTGGAAAATAATATATATAAAGGTATTTATGTATAGATACAAGTATATATATAAATACATTTACATTTACCTCAGTCGAAGCTCAAAAATATTTAATACATATAGGAAATAATTGCATTTACATATAATTAATTATCAATTCATTATTCTAGCAATTGAATAATTACATTCTGGATTTTTAAAAATTCCTATGCGAGAGATAGCAAAGTATATTTTAGCACGTCAAATATAAATGCCACACGTGGCACATGAAGAATATTAAAATTCAACATCCAATTAAAAAGCCACTTTTATCTTCATAAACTATTAAAGTTTAAAGAAAAAAAAATAGACCTTGTTTTCATTTCATCACTTTAAAAGTTAACATGAGGAAAATGAATTAAATTATTAAAAATGAATACAATAAGGAAGAGATTTTTTTAAATATGTAAAATTAAATACGCTGCTCTCTAATTTGAAGTCATATTGTATTTTGCGTAAATATTTTTTAAATATTGTGAATGAAAATAAATACGGTGATTATAATTGAATGTCCCACTTTCAAAATGCTGTAAAAAAGAACCATTCGTCACTATGAGTTCAAATTTGTACTGAAGATACTTGAAGAAAGAAGAAACTGTACGGTATCAAAAAAAAGGACCAAAGTGTATTAATAGATGGCACTGTAAGCTTCATAAAGAAAGTGAATTCGGCTGTCAGTGATATTTTGAATCGAAATTGTAACGTATTTGGAATGAGTTACACATTAAATCTACTGTAGTGTTCGATGTGCTTGATTGTTTCGGTTTTTTGACTGAAAAAATGACTTCAAATTCATTCAACAGTTGTGACAATGTTAGTTTGTTTAGTTTGGTTTCTTTTGTCGCTCTACGGTCATCTTGTGCACACTTTAGGCTAAACAGACCGGGATCTACTATTTAACGTGGATTCCAAACCACCAACAAACATCCATGCCACCGCCAGGATTCGAACCTGAAGCCTTCGTTACCAACGGCCAGAGCACTAGCCAGTTGGCCATCAGGCCGCGTGGCACTGTCAATGGAAAACTCATCCACCACGCCAAGGTCATACCAAATTGGATATGAAAAATCGGTGGCCTTTTTTTTTGTAATATTCTTTTTATGCCATACCTTTTCTCCCTTCTTCAAGTATCTTCAGTTAAAATTTGTGCTCATTGTGACGATTGTTTCTTTTTTTTACAGCATTTTGAAAGTGGGACTTTAATTATAATCACCTTGTACATTAAAAAGCTTATGTCAATTAAAACAACCATTCAAGAGATGAAAATATTCTAGAAAAAAATAACTCCAGGCATTTAAAAAAATGTTTCCTATAACTCAAAGGAATTTATAATGATTGAGTGTCTGAAGAAAATTAATAAAATGTATTGAAATAAAATAAGAGTAAATATTAAAATATGTTAAATATGTAACTGCATTAAATATGTAATTCCCTACAAAACATTCTATTATAATCTGTGTAATAAATTATATAAACGGTAATTTTTTTAATCAATATATTTCAAAAGATATATAGTGTACTTCCCACGCAAACCAAACAATATTATAGAGGAAACACTAATTAAAAAATATTATTAAAAATAAGCTGATAAGACAGTTTCTCCTTAAGATTTTCATTCAGATAAGTATTTTAATTTTCTAATATTAATGAAAAAATATTACAAACGCTTGAATTAACTAAGAAAAGTAATAATTTCTAAGTTTGTGAATGTACAAATTTTTTTTCAAATCTATCATTTTTTTTAAGATAAGCTTTTTGTAGTAATTAAATAAGATATATTTATTTTTAATAAAATACTTCAAACCATATAATTAGCGTGAAAAACACGAAAAGAAAGCGAAAAACTATTCAAAACTTGATTTTATTTTTAGTTGAGTAAAATATAGGAAATTTGCGTATTTAAACTGCATTTTGAATAGTTTGAATATTTTATATTATTTTTTTATTTACAAATTTTATGGCACTTTATTTCAGCCTTGCTGTTAAAATTTCAATTTAGTTACTCAAGAGTTTTTCTAGATGTGTGAGTTTAGGTTCTCATGTTGTTCTCATTATTATAAAGTCTAATTGCATGTAATCTACCTACACACAAAACAGATTGTCTGCTGTCAAATTTGAATGATGGGTTTATTATATACTTGTCAAATAGCATGCATTTCTCTCTCCTGCGAATGAAATGCTAAAACTTTTCTCGTTAGGGAAAATGCTACACTCACATCTGCGGGGCTGTTACTCCTAAATGTCCCCCCAGAGGGCAGTGTTCTGCTTTTACAAGCTGTCATTCAATATGAGGTGCACTGATGTATCATAAATTTGTATTTTTAAAATAAGTTCAGCCTCCATGTGTCAGTGTCAACTTCACATTTTTTTTCAGAAACCAACTATTTTAAGACATGATACTTAACTGCACTCTGCAATAAAAATTAGATAAATAGTGGGAAAATATGTGCAGATTTTAAGAATTTCCTAGAATTTATTAAAAAATGAATGTTAGATCAAAATCTTCACAATGGTATAAAAGATTGTATTATATTCACTTATGCTGTGTGCAATTGCTTACAAATGGTTTTTAAAAAGCTGCAATGCACAAACTATACATTATGAACCCATTTCTTAAATGATAATTGACTTTTATTAAAGAAGTAGGAGATATTAGCTATTTCTAGAATGCTACGATAATAATTGCCAGTAGTACCATCATCATCATCATGAGCTGCGCAACAGCCCCATGGGAGCCTAGGTCGTCTGCCTGCTGGCAGATTTCTAGACATGAGATGTTTTCTTTTATGGGGTATGGTTGTCAGCAATACGCTCAACGCTCTACAGCCATATTAGACCGACACCAGCAGTTTAATGTGGATTCCGATCCACTGCAAACATCAATGGCCCTCCGGGGCACGAACCCGAAAACTGTGGTACTGAGTGCTAAACACTCGGCCATCAGGCCCCTTATAAACCGTGATAAAAATATAATAAAAAAATTTTGTGTACTTGATGTGAATAATACGATATTAAAGAAAATATTTTTTAAAAACATAAACAATATTATGTCATAATTATAAACATATACAATATTATGTGAGAATTATAAAAATAAACAATATAAACAATATTATGTCATAATTATAAACATAAACAATGTTGTGTGATAATTATAAACATAAACAATATTATGTGATAATTATAAAAATAAACAATATTACACTTAAAATTGTGTCTTCTTTAGTTTTCATTGAGTCAAAATTATCTTCTTTAAAAGGTCGAGATTCTGAACCTCATTCGTTCCATTAAAATCGCCCCCAACTCTACAAATATTTCTGAAAGGGCAAAAGAACGAACTCAACTTCCCTACAGAAATAAATAAGCATGCCTTTCGTATGCCACATCCAATGAGGGCTCCAAATCTATATCGTAACTTTGTAAAACACGACTTTTCCACTTCTCCGCTCTTTGTTGCTCCCCAAATAAGGCAAGCGCCCTACACTCTGCTTTTGAGGAAGCATCTCGAGAGTTTAGAACTTTCATTTCCTTTTCCTTTTTTTTTTTTTTTTTTTTTTGAAGAAAAAAAGAAAAGAAGTATTTCAATTTCATTTTGGTGATCGCCGGTTTTAAAAGCACACCATAGAATGTCGTGTAGTATTCATTTTTTCTTTCGTGGTTATTTTGAATGCATGACAAAAAAAAAAAAAGAAAACTAAAAGCAAAGTGTTGTGCTTTAAGCAATAACTAAAAAGTTCATTGAGTTGCTTTCATCTTTTTTTTTTTATAGCAAATTAAATTAATATAAGCATTGAGATCTCTGAAATTTAATTTTCCTTCTTTTCCTAAGAGTTGTCTTTGCTGTGGAATGCAATATTTCTAGATATAGGTTTGTTTATCGTTTTCAAGTATATATGACACTGATCTATGGCTGACAGGATTGCTCTTTAACGCCTTCGTCATAAAAGTGATTCTACACCTCTGTTGGTTTTCAAATAATATTATAAATGTCCCCACAAAGAAAAAAATCCAGAATTTTATGAATTGTTAAAATATGGATCATGCTTCAGTTTTTTGTTTGTTTGTTTGTTTTTGTTCTAATGCAGCTGGTAAACAATTGTCTTGGATGTCTTGATGCAAGTGCTGCACCGACGTTACTCACTTAACACTAACAAGTAGGTGCGTGTATCTTGAGGATAAGCTACGGCCTAGAGTAACAGTACCTCCGCCACGCTCTAAGATCATGGTTAGATCATGGTTATTTGGGACTTAAGGTTTAAACATTAATGGTACAAGCATTAATGGCACCGTAGGGACCCCAACCCGAAACCTAGGCAACGGAGCTCAGACCCTCCGCCATCAGGTATCTTAGCAATCGTGATGAAATTATAATTAAAATTTTTCGTGTGCATGATATGATTAATACCATATTAAAGAAAATATTATGCTAAAACATAAACAATATTTTTTATACGATACTTAGAATTATGTCTTCCTCGAGTCACTTCAAAAATTATATTTTTCCTTTAAAAGACCAAAATTCTTCATCTCATCGATTCATTTTACGTCGCATTAAAATCGCCCAAACCCTACAAACATTTCTGAAAGGCGCAAAAGAACGAACTCAACTTCCCTACAGAAATAAATAAGCATGCCTTTCGTATGCCACATCCAATGAGTGCTCCAAATCTAAATGGTAACTTTGTAAAACACGACTTTTCCACTTCTCCGCTCTTTGTTGGTGCCGAAACAAGGCAAGCGCCCTACACTCTGCTTTTGAGGAAGCATCTCGAGAGTTTAGAACCTTCATTTCCTTTTCCTTTTTTTTTTTTTTTTGAAGAAAAAAAGAAAAGAAGTATTTCAATTTCATTTTGGTGCTCGCCGGTTTTAAAAGCACACCATAGAATGCCGTGTAGTATTCATTTTTTCTTTCGTGGTTATTTTGAATAATGGAAGATGAATGCATGACAAAAAAAGAAAACTAAAAGTAGAGTGTCGCGCTTTAATCAATAAAAAATAAGTAAAAAGTTGAATAAGTTGCTTTCATCTTTTTTATAGCAAATTAAATTAATATAAGCACTGGCTTGTCTTGGTTTTCAAATAATATTTAATGTCTCCACAAAGACAGAAAAAAATCCAGAATATTATAATTTTTATAATATGGATCATACTACAGTCTTTTTCCAATATAAAAAAAAGGAACCTATAATATACAGGGGATTATAATTAAAGTCCCACTTTCAAAGTGCTGTAAAATAATAAACATTCATCACAATAAGTTTAAATTTGATCTGAAGACACTTGAATACATGAAGAAGGGGGAAACGGTACGGCATCAAAAATAAGTTCCAAAATGTATTAATAGATGGCGCTCTAAGCGGCATAAAGAAAGGGAATTCGGCTGTGGCTGTGATATTTTAAATCGACATGACGACGTATTTGGCATGAGTTGCACATTGAACCAAATTTAGTGTTCTATAGTATGTGCTGGATTGTTTCGGTTTTTTTACTGAAAAAATGACTTCCAAGTCATTGAACATTTGTGACACTGTGAGTGGAAAGCCCATCCACCACGGCAAGGTCATACCAAATTGGATGGGAAAATCGGCCGAACTTTTTTTTGATGATGTTCCCTTTTCCCCCTTCGAGTATCATCAATTCAAATTTGAACTCAATGGGACTAGTGGTTCTATTTTTACAGCATCTTGAAGGTGTGATTTAAATTATAATCACCCTGTATATCGTAAAAGTTTCAATTTCATTTTGGTACTCGCCATTTCTAAAAACCCACCGTAGAATGTCGTGTATTCATTTTTTTTTTTCGTGGTTTTTTTTTAATGGAAGATGAATGCATGGCAAAAAAAGAAAACTAAAAGTAATGTGTAGTGCTTTAATTAGTAAAAAAAAAAGTAAAAGTTTGAAGAGTTG
Source organism: Caerostris extrusa (assembly GCA_021605095.1). Lineage (NCBI taxonomy): Eukaryota > Metazoa > Arthropoda > Arachnida > Araneae > Araneidae > Caerostris > Caerostris extrusa. The sequence goes on along the minus strand of BPLR01004868.1, from coordinate 5,267 downwards.
CTTTCATCTTTTTATAGCAAATTAAATTAATATAAGCACTGACCTCTCTGAAATTTAATTTTCCTTCTTTCCTAAGAGATGTCTTTGCTGCGGAATGCAATATTTCTAGCTATAGGTTTGTTTATTGTTTTCAAGTATATATGATATCGATCTATTACTGACAGGACTGCGCTTTAACGCCTCCGTCATAAAAGTGATTCTGAAATGTCTTGGTTTTCAAATAATACTAAATGTCCCCACGAAGACCAGAATCCAGAATTTTTTGAATTGCTAGAATAGGGATCATGCTTCAGTGTGTGTCCAGTACAAAAAAATATATATATATATATCGTATAATATATATAAAAATAAATATATATAAAATACATACTTATAATACACTGAAGTGACAAAAGTCATGGGATACCTCTTAATATCGTGTCGGCTCTCCTTTCGCCCGGCGAAGTGCAGCAACTCGACGTGGCATGGACTCAACAAGTCGTTGGAAGTCTTCTGCAGGAATATTGAGCCATGCTGTCTCGATAGATGTACATAATTGTGAAAGCGTTGATGGTGTAGGATTTTGGGCACGAACAGACCTCTCGATGATGTCCCATAAATGCTCGATGGGATTCATGTCGGGCGATCTAGGTGTCCAGATCATTCGTTGGAATTGTCCAGAACGTTCTTCAAACCAATCGCGAACAGTTGTGGCCCGGTGACATGGCGCATTGTCATCCATAAAAATCCCATCGTTGTTTGGGTACATGAAGTCCATGAATGGATGCAAGTGATCTCCAAGTAGCTGAACATAAGCATTTCCAGTCAATGTTCGGTCCAGTCGCACCAGAGGACCAAGTCCATGCCATGAAAAAACAGCCCACACCATTACGGAGCCACCACCAGCTTGAACAGTGCTTTGCTGACAGTTTGGGTCCATGGCTTCTGTGGGGTTTGCACCACACTCGAACCCTACCATCAGCTCTTACCAACTGAAATCGTGACTCGTCGGACCAGGGCCCGGTTTTCCATTCATCTAGGGACCAACCGATATGCTCACGTGCCCACGAGAGTCGCTGCAAGCGATGTCGTTCTGCCGTAAAGGCACTCGAGTCGGTCTTCTGCTGGAATAGCCAAGAAAGCCAAATTTCTCCGCACAGTTCTAACAGACAAGTCCCTTGTACGTCCCACATTGATTTCTGCGGTTATTTGACGCAGTGTTGCTTTGTCTGTTAGAATTTACGACTCTTTGCAAACGTCGCCGGTCACGGTCGTTAAGTGCAGGCGGTCGACCACTGCGCTGTCATGGTGAGATGTTATGCCTGAAATTTCATACTCGGCACACTCTTGACACAGTGTATCTGGGAATGTTGAATTCCCTAACGATTTCCGAAATGGCATGACCCATGCGTCTAGCTCCAACTAGCATTCCGCGTTCAAAGTCTGTTAATTCCCGTCGTGCGGTCATCATCACGTCAAAACCTCTTCACATGAATAACTTGAACAGAAATGAAAGCACTGCGCATTTATACCTGTTCTACGCGATGCTACTGCCATCTGAAAATTTGCATATTGCTATCCCATGACTTTTGTCACTTCATTGTATATATCGTGGTTCACTGAGAGCACGTGCATTTGGCGTGTGTAGGGGGGCGTTCAGATTTAATACATTGGTTGAAAGGCTTTCTTGACAATGTAAGAGTTACTTAATAGGAAAAAAACTGAATGTGGTTCACTACCCTGGTTGTGATGTTGCCTTAATGGTTGATAACGAACAGATTTATAGGTATTTATATGTTCTTTCCTAAGAGATCTCTGGGCCATCTATGTGTCAGACCGAGAACTTCTCGCCTTACCCTCGTTAGTATAAATATAGAAAACATTGCCATATACTTAATAATTCCTGAAAAGTAGTTAAAACACTTACGTTATGTAATATATAATTAAATGGTAATGGTGCAAAAAGAATCCGTTTTAAAAAAAAATCAGATTTATCCCATTATTTATTATAGTAATAAGAACATTAAAATTAAATCCATTATTACTAAAACAAAAGTTTAAAATATAAAATTGTATTGGCATTTGCTGTTAATAGAACATTAGTGTATATTATATAATATTAGAACCAAAAGAAATTTTTATGTCTTACTAGATAGATCTTTCTTGATATGTTTACTTTTGAAAATTGTTTTTTTTTTATTTCGTTACAGTTAAAGTTATCATTCATTCATTGAAAACAAGTGGTGAATTGTTTCGTTTGATGCAAAAAAAAAAAAAAAAAAAAAAGAAACTATCTAGATCTCGAAATTTTTGTTTTGGTGAATTTAATATTTTAAGTATGTCTTTTATAAAAATAATAATCAGCAAATAATCTTTTTTATTTGAAACGATAACAAACTACATTACTACTTACGAAGCAAGTTAAAGATTATTTTAATTAGACCGCGACATAAATCATTGATTATCTTTAAAATCATTTAAAACAGCTTTAGGCTTGTAGAATTGAAAAGAAACAAAAAACATTAAAGTTTCCTTTGCTAAGATGATAATAAAGACGAATCGCCGACGACATTCAAGTCTTAATTTCAATTACATAAAAATCAATAAACCTTTTACTTAATTAAGCTGGAACAAAAAATAACCCGTTAATATTTTGTTTCGTGTTATTTTAAGAAAATAAATATTAATCTTAACTTTGTTTGAACGAAATGATAAGTTTTTATTGAATTATTTACTGAGGACCAAAATATTTGTTTATTTAATTTTTTTGACTAGAAAATTTTTAATCAAGATATTCGCGTTTGATTGAGTTAGAAATTATTGGATCAGTGTTATATAATTTTTAATCCATTTAATGCCTTTCAAGAATCGGAAATTAGATTAATTGAATGAATGCCGACGTTTCTTAAGTGTTGGACACAATTTGAAATGGGAATAACAACTGTTTGGTAAAAATAATTTCGTCAAGTTATTGATTTTAAAAGTAAGAAACAACCACTGATTTGAAAAGGGTTTATTTTAATTTTTTTTATAGGAGAACTCTTTATTATGACGCCTTTTATGAGATTAAATAAATGAACAATGCATATTTTTAATAATTTTTCATGACAAATTTATTTAAATTAGCGATGTACCTTATTAATATATTTCTTAACTCCTATGCTGTAACTTGTAGGAGGGAAAAATTAAAAAATAAATAAATTAAATTTAAAAAAAAAAATTATGATTTTATACACTAATTCTTTGAATAAATTATAAACTTATTTCTTCAGCATATTATAAACTAATTCCTGGTGATATAGTATATAGTATACTAATTCCTTCTATATATTTTATACTACTTCCTTGAGTATATTATAGACCAATTCCTTGCCAATTCCTTGTATATTGTATACTAATTCCTTCAATATTTTTATAATAATACATTGAGTGAATTATAGATTATTTCTTTGTATATTACATACTAATTCATTGAGTATATTTTTTCTAATTACTTGAGTATATAATAAACTAATTTCTACAGTATATTATGTCGTAATTTCTTGAGTGGGGTCTTATGGCCGAATGACTAGTGTTCTGGCGCTCGGTGCCACAGGTTTCGGTTTCGAGTCCCGGAGGTGCCATGAATGTTTTTAGTCGTTCGAATCCACTTTATAACGTACGTCCCAGTTTACTAAAACTGTAGAGCGTAGGGCTGACAATCTACCCAGTATGAAGGAAACATATCCTGTCTCGAAATTTACCATTAGGCAGACGGCTTCCTTCACTTCTCATTGGAGCAGATATTACTCAGCTCGTGGTCTATCACCCATCCCGATGAACAACTCATGGCATAATGCATATTCAAGCTGTAGTTGTTTCTGCTTGTGAAAAACCGCTCAGACATTCGCTAATTTGCTGAGTCTCATTATACTGCTATCAGATTTGAGTGACAGGTTGTTCTCATTAGCTCTATTACGTGTAATATAACTACCCACATAAAAGAACGTATTATTATATTTTTCGGTTATTAGTATATGATCGGTTTATTATATATTTTTCAAATAGCATGGATTCCTATCTACGCTACAGTATTCATTTCTACGCTAATAAATTCTACAGCACAAAAATAAAATTTATAAGTTAAATAAAGTTTTGAATTAGTATTAAACAGTGATGGCAGTTGTACAACCATTAAAAAGTAGCAAATTATTTAAACACTTATAGTATGAAAACTCAACCAATAGTAAGCTTATCCTAACGTTTCATATTAGAGAGGTTTTAAATTTTTATTTTTGATTCACTAAGTAATCTGATTTGTTTAATGTAACAAGATTGTGTTTTCTTTTTAAATAAATAATTTAATTTCAGGAATCATTTTTATAATTTAAGAAAATCCATAAAAATTTTCAATTAAATGTAATTCTAAATCAAATCAATATTTTTAACCACAAAGGGCTGGATGGATATTACCCACATCCCTGAAATATTTTTTGTCAATACTCAATTCATGTAAAAAGTAATTTTCAATGTAGAGATTTAACTTTCAGATAATTGTGGGGTTTTTTTTTTCTAAACTTTCGATGGCATTTATCGAGATTCTAACCACTATTCAGAAAGCTCAAAAATTCAGTCCAACGAAAATTCTTGAAAAAAATTAATCAAGCTCCGAGTTTAAAATATCTCTCAAAAATAAAAATAAAAATAAAGGTACTACATAGTGGAAATTAAAATATTAAACAATAAATTTGTAGACATCGCTATGCATAAACCTTAATCATTGGATAGAAAAGTGCTAAACAATCTCACACAAATGGAATAAATTTAAAAATTCATATCGGTTTAAATTTTCTGTGTTCTTCTCTCTCATGAAGACTTTAAAAACTGCTCAAACTTTCCGAATGTCGCAACAGTGTTTGCCACCAGTGCTAATAATCCAGTCAACAACACTCTTTTTTGTTTGACCGAGACTTCAACGTGACCCGGCAATAAAACCAAACCCCCATTCCAAAAAAAAAAGAAGTCAACCCCAAACATTCTCAAAACGATACACTTATCTGAACCTCGAAATTTATTGTGTGTTCGTGTGAAAGTTGGAACGGTGCCAGGTGTCAATAAACGGCACAACCTCACCCATCAAAATCCCCCCCCCCCTAATAACTCATAAAACCCTCAGATTCAACATGGCGGCAAAGGCAAACTTTTTCGACTTTTTCCATCTCGCAATAAATAAATAACAAAGAGTCAAAAGTATCCCAAATATTTGGGGTGTGTGGAGAAAAATAAATAAATAAATAACTGAATTCTGC
>BPLR01004867.1:0-23118 GCA_021605095.1 Caerostris extrusa | reverse complement strand
CTCCTAAAAGTCTACACCATTCGTCTTTCTCAGCTTATGCCTAATTTGAAGTGCTTTTAACAATAAACTTAATTTAGTGTTCCATTCATTTGCAATCGTTTAAAAATCAAGTATTTAGATATATGAATATTTTTAAAATTTTTGTCTTTTAAAAATATTCATAAAATTTTTTCATAATTTTTAAAACACAGAAAACTCATTTCTATTTTCTGGTACATCATCTCTATAAAATCCTTACTTTAAAAAAAATTAATATAAACTTTATTTAAATATGCATGTTTATTTATTTTTCCCTAAAAAAAGAAAAATAATTAATAATAATAACAATTTATTAACTTTAAGTTTTAATTTGATTTACTCGCTTTAATGGAGCTTTCAAACTTTCACAACATCACTATCTTTTTACAAACTTTTTTTGATTGGCCCTGACTTCATGTTGCCATATAGCTAAAATAAAGTAACAAAACAAAATAGAAAATGATAGATGGAGATATTAATGAGATTAAATACAGATATTAATTATTTTGCAATCTGTAACAGAGTCACACTTTCCAATAGGAAATTTATGTATTCAAATTGGCAATTTAAATTTTAGAATAACCAAAGTTTCAAATTTGCAAACTTTAACACATTATTCAAAATGCTGTTAAAAAAAAAAAAATAAATAAAAAATAAAAATAATAAAAAACGTCAATATAAACACGGAAATTTTTATGATGAAGAATTCTTATGATTTACCTATATTGCTTGGTTTTAGATGCTGCTGCAACACATAAGTATTAGTGTTCCTCGAAACAATAAAGTAGAAAATATTTTCAACAGATATACAATACTGGCCATTAAAATTGCTACACCAAGAAGGCGACATGCTATAGACGTGAAATTTAAATGACAAGAAGGTGCTGTGATATGTAAATGATTAGCTTTTCAGCGCATTCAGACAAAGCAAGCGCCGGTAGCGACGCCTACAATGTGTGCCAGTTTCTCATACACAAATCGCATTTGAACGTTGTTGCCTGGTGAAAAGTTTTTGCGACGCCTCGGGTAAGAAGCAGAAATGCTTACCAGCACGTTTCTGACTTTGATAAAGCTCGAATTGTAGTGTACCGTGATTGCGGTTTATCGTATCGCAGTATTGTTGCTTGCGTCGGTCGAGATCCACTGACTGTTAGCAGAATATGGAATCGATGAGTTCAAGACGGTAATACGAAACTCAACTGCCCCCTATCACTAGCAGACGAGAAGACAGGCATGTTACTCGCATGGCCTTAATCGATCGTGGTGCCACGTCACGAGCCCTGTGTCAAGAATTGGTGTCGTTTGCAAAGACAACAAGTGTTTGCACGAACAGTTCGACGACGTTTGCAGCAACTTGCAATTTTCTTAAATTATTATCGCAGTGGAAGATAAAATAGCACTACCGTATAAGACAATTGTTCGAAAAAATGACTTGTAGAACAGAAACTTGTGCCTTATCACTAGCCTGCTCTTTCGAGAAATTAGTCTTTGGACTTTAAATGCTCGAGCAGTTGTTTTAGAAACGCGGAAAGTGTAATTCAATTCTGCATCAAGAACAAACCCTAGGTATTTATATTCAGTGATAGAGGGAAAAAGGCTGTTCAAAAATAGTGGTATTATCGAGAGTTTCAAAATTACATTTCCAAATAAACAGAAGGCAACCGCCTTTAGTAGGATTTACTTTGATCGTCCAGGTGGTTAACCAATTTTCAAGCGACGGAATGCATTTCTTCACTTGAGCAACGAAGGATCTAGATGTTTTGTGTTGAATGATCACTGTGTCTTCTATGCTAATTGACAAATTTGGGAATGTCGTTTATAAAGATTAAGTAAAGGTGCGGACCAAGTAACGACTTCTGGAGAAATCAGCTCCCGATTGGACGAGGTTAAGAAAAAGATTTCTTTTACTGGCACTCTGAATTTACGTGAAGTGAGATACGAGTAAATACTTTTAACTAAATGTTTTCTAAATTTAAGTCGCATTAGCGTAGATATCAATTCAATCTTCTAAATCTGTTGGCACCAGAGGGACATAGTGAACGATAAATATATTATTTGAAGGACAGTTTCATGCCAATAACTACATATCACAGCCAACTGCGACTTCGCTGATGTAAAGCAAGAGGTCATTGGAGGAGGGATGGAGGTCTGTTGTGTTTTCACATGAGAGCCGTTTGTGTCTGATGCAAGTGGTAGTGATGGCAGTATGTCGGATACAAAAAAAAAAAAAAAAAAAAGGGATACAACGAGTTTAAATTACATATTGTACTATTAAAATAAAAATCAAAGGTAAATTTTAAAGTTCCCAATTGTACACAAATTAAATAATTACATATTATGATACTAGCTGCAAGAAGAATCTTGTGTCATCGATTCCGTTTGATGACCATTATTATTGATTTTATTTGGGTGTAATATCGAGTTCGCAAGTCGTTTTATGTGCCTAAAAGTTATTTATGAATAAAAAAAAAAAAAAGGTGGGAAGAATGTTGACAAAATCTACAGTTATAAGTTAATTACAAATTATAAAATGAATCGCAAAATTAATTATTTTCGAAAATGTAAAATAATAATGTGATAAATCTATTCCATATAAGAGTGTTCAATTACCTTGTTATCTGAAGGGAAAGGAAATGAGGCATAATACTCAGGTTTGTGCTCGATGTTTGAAAACATCTCTGAGAACAGATTATCAAGAAGATGGCTGGAACCAAAGGCGATGCCATACACTACAATAATTTTTTTTTTGTTCCAATGTAACTGGCAAACATAGAAAACTTGGTCTTGGATTCCTTAAGACAAGCGCTGCACAGACATTACTCACTTTGCATTACCCAGGGGGCGTGTAACTTGAAGATACGGACGCGGAGTAACAATGGCCCCGCAACGCTCTACGATCCTTTTTAGGACCGGGACCTACGGTTTAAAGTGGATTCCGAACCACTACAAACACCCATGGTACCACCGGGACTCGAACCCGAAACCTGGGGTACCGAGCGCCAGAGCTCTAGCCACTCGGCCATTCAGACCCTATACACTGCAATGATAGCCGAACTCATTCTGCTTAAACAACTTGTTAAAATGCACCAGGCTGTTCTTCCAACACATAGCTTACTACTGTGTCCAAAAAGTAAGATCAATTTTCAATTTAAAATTACCGGGGCTTATGGAATTTCAATGGTTTTTTTTTTTCTTTATTTGGTTGATGGCACTGTCCTTAACATCTGTGTGCAATTTGACGTCAAAATATTCATTAGCGTTTGAGTTACGCTTGGCTTTGTGAGACTCTAAAACTGATTCCGGCAATTTTTGAAATGTCTGAATTAATTGAGCAAAGAAATTGCATTAAATTTTTTTTGCGGAAACGTATAGAATGTTGCAGAAGGCATTCGGTAAGCATTCCTATACTGGAAAGAAAGGTTTAGAAGTGGTATAAACAATTCAAAAGAAGGCAGAGGAGGCGTTGAAGACGAAGAGCCCTCTGGTCGACCACCGACCTCAACCGACGAAGCTCACGTCCAAACAATTACAGATTTGGTGCTTGCAAACCGTCGATTTACAATTAGAGGGCTTGATGATGATATTGGAATTTCAAAAGGATCGGTCAGATTCATTTTGGGCCTCAAATGAGTCAAATCTCGATTGGTACCGAAAACACTGAATGCGCCAGCACCCACTGCATTGATTCTTCGTGACTTTTTCTCCAAAAATGAAATCCATATCGTTCCGCAACCCCCGTATTCCCACCATGCGACTTCTGGCTATTCCCTAAATTCAAAAGACCACTCCGGGGACTCCGGTTTGAGTCGATTGAAGAGATTCAACGTGAATCGCCGCGCGCTTTGAAGGCCATCTCTGCCGATTACTTTTTAGCATGCATTGAGGATTGGAACAAACGTTGCCATAAGTGCATTGTGTCCGGAGGGGATTATTTTGAAGGCGATGAAATAAATTTGGGAGAATAAATAAAGAGTTTTTGAAAAAAAAAAAAAAAAAATAATTGGTCTTACTTTTTGGGCATAGTAGTTTATATTTTTCTATATCTAAATTTTTTATAATTAATCAATTAGAAGGAATTGAAATTTCTTTTAGAAAACTTTATGCTAGTCTCATTAAACCCACAATGTTTCACTTTAGGGATTGTAGATCGTATACCACATGACAAACCATACCATTGAATTCAATTCAATTTTAAATTAACGTGATTCATAAAAAAATTAAGACACCTTTCAGAATTTCATTTACTAACAAATGTTCTACAAGCAAGTTTTGCATCATTTGAAAGATGCATTTATTCTCTAGTTTTTAAATTATAATTCATTTGATATTAATTTTCAAACTGTATAAATAGTATAGCACTATTAATAGTTTGTTGGGATATATCATGATATGGTATTTTCCATACATTATTATTGTTATACATGAAATCAATATAATTATATTGTTGATAATCTATATTTTCTTATAAACTAGGAAACCCGGCAATGCTTTGCTACCCCTATTGCTAAATTGGAGTATATATTTATATATACTGAATAAATACTATTGCAGTGTGATATCAATTCATTTATTCAGTTAAAATGAAGTAAAAAGTTAATTGTGCATGATTTTTTTCTGTCTTCTTTAGCTTGTTGAATAATTTGGCTGCACGAATCAAGTTTTATTTTATTTCCTATTTAATCTCCGTGTTCGGTGTCTAGGGAAAAAAAATGATATTTTAACGAAAATAAAATTATGTTTAAATTAAAATGCAATGCAAAATTAAATTGCAATGACAATAAGTTTTAATGTCATTATTTGCTTTTTTTTTTTTTTTTTCGATTTTTTGTTGTGCCATACTTCTAATTTTGCAATTAAATCAGTGAATATTGTACGAATCATTCTATTTGAATTTTTGTTAATTGCAACATATTAAAAAATAAGTAATTATTGTGTGAAACTCCGACATAAATCTTAAGATGAACTTTCAAGTAGCTCTTCTGAGTAAATTCTTTGCCATTGTGGATTTTCAAAAGGTCGTTCTCCTATGTGAGTTACTTGCTTTTTAATTGACAATATTTTACAGCATTGATTTTATTAAGATTTTTATCAAAATATCAAACTATCATTCCCATGTTTTTACTTAGTACTGTATTTTACCTGTTCTCGTAATTTCATTTTTTAAACCATTCCTTTTTACCAGAATTTTAAAAGTACTGTTGTGTGGCCAAATCTGGCTCTTGTGCCATTAAATCCCAACCAACCTATCTGAGTTCAGACAACTTTTCACGTCAATACGATTGCATGAGCGGTATTCACAAAAGGGGACATTTATATAGCTTGAAATCTATTAACTTCTGGCAAAGAAAATAACATTGAAGCTGGATTTATTGGTGGATAGTAGATTTTAAAGCACAATAAATGTAAAGAATTTCTTAAATTCAATAAATCTTTATTATGAAATTTTTTATTGCCCAATTTTAGACACAAAAAGATGAAAACATACAGATCATGGAGATACAAAAATGTGTTCAAAAAGAAGCCGAACTCTTGCTATAACATCTTTATTGCTCATTGTAGAACATTTTAAGCATTGTCCCCTTCTAAGTAGTCCTCTCTACTGGCACTACACCGTTCCAAACGGTGTTTCCATGCTTTCGAAAGCCTTCTGGAACGTACTTTCTGTGATGGCATGCAGATCTTGTCCTGAATCTCCTCTATGGTTTGGAAACGACCTCTTTGCAACGTGGTTTATGTTTGGGAAACAGGAAAATGCCTACTGGGGCTAGGTCAGAAGTATACGGTGAAGTGGAGTGGAGTATGCGAACAAGGAGCGACGCGTGAGTCTGCGCATTGTCATGATGAAACATCCAAGTCTGGCTTTTCCACAGTTCAGGCTTCTTCCTGCACACAGCATCCCTCAAACGCTCTAGAAATCTCAGGTAGTCTTCCTTGTTTATCCTCTGACAAAGTAGTACAAATTCTTAATGCAAAGCCTTTGCAGTCAAAAAACACAGCCAACGTTTTTCAAGTATCTCTCCATGTCTTCCGCAGTCTGTATATAAAATTCTGTTCATTAGTTTTAGTTGCCTCAAAACAGGGAAAGTTATTTTATGGCCACCCTGCAAAAGTTCTATACATAAAAAACACATACAGAAAATAAAAAAAAAGAAATTCAAGTAAATAGAAATGTTATGAATATAGAAATAAATAGTTTGTGAAATTAATTGTATTAACTATGGGACTATCAAAAACAGAATACAAGTACTTTTACACAATGAATTTAGAATCATTGATCATAACATATAAGAAAATTATTTTCTGCACATTTTAATAACTAGAGAATTTTTAAGAGTTAAAAAATTAATAATATACTTAGTGTCTAAAAATTCGATTTCTTATAAAGAAAAGCCAGCATCATATTAATCGTCTTCATGGATAGAATAGATTTCTTTTAAAACAGAAGTTTTTGATTCTTTTAAGAACGGATAACAATAATTTATTAATTTCGTTACTGAAAAAATGTTCAAGTGCAGATTGAAATTTTATAATTTTATGAAAAAAAAAAATTTGATTCCATAATTCCCCAAATACATATTTAAAATAATATTTTTTCTTTTTCAGAATTTATAAAACAGGAATAAAAAAGAGTCTTTAATATCTTTTACATTAATAAAATATAAAGACGTATCATGGAAAGAATATTTAAATACCACAAAAGAAAACTAAATAAATATTCTCGATTCATATAAAATATTTAAAAAAAAATATATGATATTTATTCTAATAAAAAGTAAGTAATATCACAGAATCTTTCATGAATAATTACTTAAAATCAAAGGATTTTTAAAAAGTAAAATTTATTCTTGAAAACTAAAAAGGAGGAGCAAAATAACATGAAAAATTGTCCAAAAAATCAGTTTTATAAAGTAAAGTTAGCACCATACTTATCGACTTCATGGATAAAATCAATTTCTCTTCAAATAAAATTTTTGATCTTTTTTTGCATGAATGATGCTCTTGTAAATGTTTTATGCTCTTGTAAATGACTATTCTGAGAAAAGGCCTTGAAACAAACATCACATTTGTAGGGTCGTTCTCCCGTATGAGTCCTCAGATGAACCTTTAGCGCGTTGTTCTGATTAAATGCTTTGCCACATTTATACGGACAGATGAAAGGTTGCTCTCCAGTGTGAATTAAAAGATGCCTTTTCACATGACAAAGGTGGATTGAGCGATATTCACAAAAGAGACAATGATATATCTTTAAGTTGTCTTTAAAACTGCAACCAATACCTGAAAATAAAATAAAAATGGATTTATAATTCAATTAAACATCTGTGAAATGCAATAAAACTATTTAACTCAAATTTAATAAAATTTACGTTCGATCTTTGCGCTACTAACATTTTTTGTTATAAAAATTTAAAAATAATAGCTCATAGACATTCGAGATGCAAGAAATAAAATGAAAAGAAAATAATAATAGGGAAAATAAAAATAATTGGCTTGAATTGAGAATTGAATTGCATCGGCTCTCATACTTCCAAGATTGGGGCAAATGATTCCTTCATTCACATTCATTTAAAATCTTTATTTCTTTCATAACAATTTGAGAACATTGAATACATTTTCTGAGAATAGAAATGCAACCGTAATGCAATGCACATTGCTTATTTGATACCTATTATATTAGGGCCTAATTTCATTCACTTTTCAAATTTCTTAAATAGTTAAATTTCTTTTCCTACTTTAATTTTGCTGCAACAAAATTATTAAAATTTATGCAGTTAATATCATTAAAATCTACTTTGAGACGCTTTTGTTTGTCTTTTAAATATATTGAATTGCAACATAACGTTTAATTTCATAGCAATGTTGTATCCCATGATATATCTATTCATGAACTCCATGAATTAAAATGAATGAATGAAATTGTTGAATAAAAATATATTCAATTATTTTAAGACCAAAGTATAGTTAGAACTCTTTTTTATACATTAAATTATAAAAGAAAATTATATTAATTCTTTTTTTATTTCAATAGAAGCAAATAAATCTTTGAAATCTGAAAAAAATTATTTCCTAACACGAAAATACAAAATTGCATAGAACATTAACATTATCAAATATCCTATAAACTTATAATGGAGCTGTGAGAATCTATGATGAAAATAACTTAGTATTATGACTTCTTTTCACATATTATACACTCGCATGCCAAGCATTTTTTAAGTCATAAAAAATACCATGATGTACTAATTATATATTTTAGTTCTCAACAATATTGAGCTATTAAATTTCTGTTGAGATTATGATTTAATTTTATTACATTGGCTCACACAATGACATTATGTGAATCTGTAAAAATCAAAATAAACTTTTCTCTCAAATAATTCGCAACCACAAGTTATTGTAATGGAAATAGTACAATTACTACTTTTAATTTTTGGTTAAGGACCTGGAGAAGGAAATTTCCCTTTAAATGGTAAGCATTAATTTTTTCACATTTCAAATGTGTAAAATTTTTACAAAGTAAAATAACAGTTTTTTGTCATAATTGAATGAAATTTAATACACAGTTGAGTGGTAGTGGTACAAATAAATGATTAAATGTTCAAAGCAAACAAATAATAACAAGAGATCGGAATCAGTATTTTGGGTAGCCACCACGCGCCTCAATAAGTGCTACACTACGTGGCATGGAGTCAAACAAATTTTGAATGTCTGCCTGAGGAAGAGCATTCCATATTGTTTGTATGCGCACCCAAAGTTCGTCTGCAGAAGCAACAGGACGAGGTTCACGAGCGAGACGCCGACCAACGAAATCCCACACGTTTAATCGGCGACATATCCGGGGAATACGCAGGCCAAGGAAGAAGCTGTACCTGCCGCGTTGCAAAGAAGGATTGAACAGTCCTAGCGTTATGAGGGCGGGCATTGTTCTGTTGAAATACAGCGCCTGGCAAGCTTTGAAGGAAGGGAACAGCTTGGGGCTGTAGAACTTCACTGATGTACCGGTTGCTGTTCAGATTGCCCACAATTCTTAGCAATTGAGATCGTCCATGATATGCTATGGCACCCCAAACCATAACTCCGGGTGTTCGTCCACTGTGGCGTTCGATAATGCACTCCGGAAGGTGGCGTTCACCGGCATAGCGTCTGACACGAATGTGGCCATCATGGTACCACAAATTAAAGCGGGATTAGTCAGAAAACACCACATGCTGCCAATCAGCACGCCAGTTTCTATGCTGAGTGGCCATAGTAGCCGCAGGCGGCGATGGTTTAGCGTGAGAGGGATCCTGTATAAAGGAGTCCTTGCGCGCAGTCCAAGCTGCAGCTGACGCCTACGAATTGATGAAGCACACAATGAATTCATCTGGTGTTACATTGTGTAGCACACAATGTAACACCAGATGAAAGGTCGCTCTCCAGTGTGAATAAAAGATGCCTTTTCACATTACTAAGGTGGTTTGAGCGATATTCACAAAAGATGCAATGGAATATCTTTAAGTTGACTTCAAAACTGCAAACAATACCTGAAAATAAAATAACAAAAATAAGAGTGGATTTATGCAAATTAAAATTTCAATTTCAATAAAACATCTGTGAAATTGTGAAATGCAATAAAACTATTTAACTAAAATTTATAAAACTTTACAGTGGAACTTTAAGCTACTAACATTTTTGCTATAAAAATTTATAAATAATGGCTCATAGAAATTTGAGATGAAAGAAATAAAATGAAAAGAAAATCATAATAGGGAAAATAAAAATAATTGGCTTGAATTGAAAAATGAATTGTATCCGGTCTCATACTTCCAAGATTGGGGCAAATGATTCCTTCATTCACATTCATTTAAAATCTTTGACTCTTTCATAACAATTTGAGAACTTTGAATACATTTTCTGAGAATAGAAATGCAACTGTAATGCAATTATGCCTCCTGGCTTATTTGATACCTATTATATCAGCGCCTACTTTCATTACCTATTTAAGAAATTTGAAATTCTTTTTCTGCAATAAAATTATTAAAAATTATACAGTTAATATCATTAAAATCTATTTTCAAAGGCTTTTTGTTTGTCTTTTTAAAAATTATGTTGCAATTTAAAATATTTAATTTCATAGCAATGTTGTTGTATTCATGAACTCCATGAATTAAAATGAATGAATGAAATTGTTGAATAAACAAATATATTTATTATTTTAAGACCAAAGTATTGTTAGAATTCGTTTTTTATACATTAAATTATAAAAAAAAAAAAAATTATATTAATTTTTTAAATTTCAATAGAACAGCAAATAAATCTTTGAAATCGGAAATTTTTTTTTTTTTTCCTAACATGAAAATACAAAATTGCATAAAACATTAATATCATCAATCATTATATAAACTTACAATGGAGCTGTGAGAATCTATGAAGAAAATAACTCAATATTATGACTTCTTTTCACATATTATACACTCACATGCCAAGCACATTTTTTAAGTCATACAAAATACCATGATGTATTAATTATATATTTTATTTCTCAACAATATTGAAAAGAAAATAATTATAGGGAAAATAAAAATAATTGGGTAACTATTAAATTTCTGTTGGCATTATGATTTAATTTTACCGCATTAGCTCACACAATAACATTACGTGAATCTGTAGAAAATCAAAATAAACTTTCCTCTCAAATAATTCGCAAACACAAGTTATTGTAATTGAAATAGTACAATTACAACTTTTAATTTTTTGTTAAGGATCTGGAGAAGGAAATTTCCATTTAAATGTTAAGCATTAATTTCATTTTCACATTTTAAATGTGTAAAATTATTACAAAGTAAAATAACAGTTTTTTTTTTTCCATTTTCAGAGAATCAATTTAAATGGGTAAAACGCAATTTAAAGTGTAATTGGATTGTTTCAATACAATGCTTCTTGCACAAGTATATTATTTTAAAAGTTTAAAAAAAAAATCATAATTTTTTTAAATTAATGCTAAGAAATATAAATAATTTTTAATTTAGTTGTTCTAAAAAAGTCATCAAAGATTCAAATATTTTCATTATTAATTTTTATCTAAAATAAATGTTGTAGATCAGTGCATATTTTTAGGAAGGTTATGAACGTATAATTATTGTCCTATGATTATATTCTACCTATTGCAAATTTCTAATAATAGGAGAGTGAAAATGTAATATGTATGCAAGAATCACATGAAAGCATGCCTCATAATTTGTCCCGAGATCAACATCAATAAAAATAATACAATCACAAGATACTATAATACCTGCAATTAACATCCTATGTATTTAATAAACATGCATATTATTCTAAAAGACACACACTATGAATTTAAAAAAATGGCACTCTTCTCAGACTAAATAACAATAATAATAATAAAAAATGAATTACAATATAAGTATTTCACTAAGGACACAAATCATATGATTTTCAAGAATTTCTGCATTACAGCCTCAATAAATTCGTAGGTGAAATTATCATAAAAATGAATTACACAAGATACTTTTAACAAATACACTGAATAAAAAATTTATATCAGAAAAAAGATTTATTACAAATATATCAATAACTATTTAAAGTAATGATTTTATTATTTTTGCGATTATTTATATAATTTTTTTTTTCTTGCTGCGCAAATATTAATGGGCATTTTATATCTAAATAAAAACAGTTTACATTGTATATTTTACAGAATAAAATACAGTTTTTTTTTCTTTTTCTTACTCAAGAAAGTACCAAACTAGACGAAAAAAGTTTTAAACAAGTTTCATTCCATTGATACAATGCAAAGATAGCTAGGAAACAAATTTTAAAAAAATTCTATTTTTCTAATAAATGCAAATAAAATATTTCATTAAATCATAAAAATAAAATATCTTATTTTTATAAAAAGTGAAGCAACATCTTCAGGTCTATAAAAAAAAATTAAAAATCAAAGAATTTTAGCAAAACAAAAAAAGAAAGTAAAATTAATTTGGGCAAACATTTTAAAAATTAAATTTTGTAAAGAATAGCTATCATTATATTGTCTTTTTAGGTTCATCACCTCTTAAAATCAAATTTTGTAATCATTTCCTGCATGAATTTTTATATATTGCTTTCAGTGAGAATTCTGAAAACATTTTGGGAAAATAGGACATTTATAATAATTGGGCATAACGGTATCCGTTATGTGGTAACAGTCTAAAAGAACGAATTTTCCAAAACACTAAAAATATTTTCCGAATTCTTTTAGATTTAATTTACAAGGATCAAAAGAAAAAAATGGAACACAGAAAAAAATGTTTTTTTCTAAATTGAAATGAAATACTAGTTCAAAAATTCACCCATCTACATAAATTTTAAATATTTGCTTTACAATCTCATAATATACATAAATTTTCACTACTTTTATAATAATTCAGGAACATAAACTATGTCATTTTATTATGATGCCAATTATTTCTCACCTCAAATTCTTCTCGGTGAAAAAAATTATTTTCTGCATATTTTAATAACTAAAGAATTTTCAAGAGTTAAAAAATTAATAATAGACTTAAAGCATCTAAAAATTCAATATCAAAGTTCAACAATATATATTCAACATAAAGTAATATACATACATATATTCAAATATATATTCAACATAAAGTAAAAAGCTAGTATCATATTAATCATCTTCACGGATAGAATTATTTTATCTTAAAACAAAATTTTTTGATTCTTTTTAAGTACAGATATCAATAAATGTATATATATTTTTCTTTTTCAGAATATATAAAATAGGAATAAAAATAGTTTTAATAACTTTTACATTAATAAAATCAGACAGATCGTGGAAAAAAATTTAAATAGTACAATATGAAAAGTAAATAAACATTCTCAATTGATTTAAAATATTTAAAAGAATAAAATATCATGAGATTTATTCTAATAATTACCCAATAAAAAGTAAAGTAATACCATAGAATCTTTTATCAATAATTACTTAAAAGCAAAGAACTTGAAAAGTGAAACATGAACAAATTGTGCAAAAATTCAATTTTATAAAGTAAAGTTAGCATCATATTTATCATTTACATGGATGGAAAACATTTATCTTAAAATAAAAAAACTTATTAATCCTTTTTAGTATGACTTTCCATATGCTTTCTTAGTTGTGCTCTCTGAGAAAAACCCTTGCAACAAACAAGACACTCAAAGGGTCGTTCTCCTGTATGAGTCCTCAGATGAATCATCATATTGCCTCTCTGACTAAATGCTTTTCCACAATTAAAAGGACATTTAAAAGGTCGTTCTCCTGTATGAGTCCTCAGATGAACCTTCATGTTGCTTTCATGCGTAAATGATTTCCCACACCTAAAAAGACAGTTGAAAGGTCCTTCTCCAGTGTGAGTGGAGACATGGCTTTTCAAGTTAGTAGATTGATGCATTTTAAACTTTCCTGCACATCTTCTAACATGCCCTGAAAATAAAATAAAAATTAAGTAAGTTTTTTTTTTTTCAAAAAACGTTAAATTTTCACACAAAAATGTTAAGAATCAATTAAATCCAATAAATCTTCATATTCAATATTTTAATCATATATATAAAGGATAAACAACAATAAATTACGGAGATATGGTAAGAAATTTGAGATAACATAAAAAAAAAATGAACATAGAAATAAAATTAAAAAGAAAAAAGTTAGCACTCTGAATTGAACTGCAGTATGTCTCATACTGGGACAAAATTTCTTTTATTCACATACATTTAAAATCTTTACTTCTTTCATTATAACATGGAAACATCAAATACATTTTCTGAGGATAAAAATTTTAAGCTGATGACAAATATTTTTCATTTCATATATGAAAGTTGCCATGTCAGCGACTGTTTACGGCAAGTATTTAAGATAATTGAAAAAAGATTTTTTTTCTCAAGTTAAAATTTTGACACAGTAAAATTATTAAAGTTTATGTGGCTGTCATTATAAAATGGTAAAAAAAAAAAAAAAAATATTATAAAAAAAAAAAAAAAAACTGTACATAACATTAATGTCCTCCACCATCATACAAATTGTAATGGAGTTGCGAGTAGCTGTGATGATTGAAGTCCAATATAATTTCTTTTCACATTTCAAGATAATGTCATTTTGGTTTTGTTGTTTATATGTTGCACTAATTGTATATTTTATTTCTCAACAATACTTGCTAAATCAATTTCAATTAATATTACAATGAAGTTTTATTAATATGGCTCATTGAATTAAAAAAAAAATTATTTTCAGAATAACTTTATTTTAATCTCTAGAAAATTTAAAAAATGTTTCTCTCAAATTATTACGCTAATTTTCATACTATTGCAATGGAAATTGCTACAATCATTTCCTCTTAATTTCCATCTAAGCATTAAGCTCTACTTCTGTTTTTGTTATTTAAATGTGTAAGATTTACCGAAAATGCTCTATGAATAGCATTAAACTGAAGTGGAATATCGAAGGTTTTGCAGTTTTCTGCACATCAATTTAATGGAGAAAAGGCAAATTTTGAGTATAATCCAAGTATTTTTATGAAATAAACTGCTACTTGATCAAGGATATTATTCTGAGAATTAAAAAATAATCATACTAAAAACTGAATATAAAATTTTTTAATTATTAAGAAAAAAATATAAGCAAAGATTTAAATATTTTCCTTATTAACTCTCATCTAAAATAAATGTTATTAAAAATGCATGCATTCAGAAAGGCTATGGACATATAACAAAGGTCATCTGATTATATTATACCTATTCCAAATTTCTAACAATAGGAGAGTGAAGTTGTAACTACACATCACATGAAAGTATCTCTCATGATTTATAAATTCAGAGTTACTTATAATGGTAAGTAAATTAAAGAACAGTCTATTACTTTAATAAAAATGCTAAACTATGAATATAAAAACATGTATGTTTTCATATAAAATAATATTATAAATTGAAAAAAATCATGAACACATTATTCTGAATAAAGACAACAAAATTAAATTACAAGTTAAACATTTAAATTTTCACACAAAATATATGAATTTCAGAATGCTATTCCCAATAAATTGGTAATTCATAAAATTATAAGAGAAATTAATAATTTTAACAGAATTGACTACATTTGTGATGAATATAATAAAAATTCATGTACACATTCTAAAGTATTACGATTCTTTTTCATACATATATACACTTACATATTATTCATTATATATATATACAGAAAAAAATTAAAATGTAAAATAATGAAAATTTCTTTTTTTCCACATAAAAGAATATGTTGTACAAATTATCTATTTTATTTCACAACAATATTTAAATACTGAATTTCTTTTATCATTAGAACTAATTTTTAGTACTTTAGTTTCATAAAAAGTACAGTAAAATAATAGTGCATGCATAAAAAGGTAAAAAGTAACATGTTTCACAAAGAATTATTAAAAAAAAAAAAAAAAAATTAAAAACTTTGAGAAGTACATCTTATTCATCAAAACCAAAAAAGAAGAATTTAAGTTAATATGGACGGACAGGCTAAAACTTTAATTTCAAATATACAGTAAGCCTCACAATATATATCTTTTAATACAATTTTTGCCCTAAAATTAAACTTCATAACCTATCCTTCTATGAATTTGTATGCGTTGTTTAAATTAGAATTATGTGAAAATGTTTTGGGACAAATAGGACATTTGAAGAGTCTTTCTCCAGTATGAGTCCTCAGGTGATAAATCAAGATTTGTTTAAGAGAAAATCTTTTGACATATGAAGAGCATTGAAAAGGGAGCTCTCCGGCATGAGTCCTTTGATCAATCTTCAGGTTTGTTTCGCGACTAAATACTTCCTCACACAGAAATGGACATTTAAAATGTCGCTTTCCAATGTGAGTGAAAAATATGCCTTTTAATATCACCAAGATAGGGTGACATTCATAAAGGCGACAATGGTATATCTTCAATTTCTCCCTAAAACAGCAATCAATACCTGAAAATAAAATAACAAAATAAGTGTGGATTTATTGAAGAAAATTAAAGTATCACACACAGTAAAGGTTATGAACATATAATTACGGGCATATGATTATATTCTAAATATTACAGAATTCAAACAGGAGAGTAAAAATGTGGCATCTATACAAGAATCACATGAAAGAGTGCCTCATAATTTGACAATTCAGTATTTATTGTAATTGTCAGTAGATTAAAATATATTAAAGGTAATGCTGCCCCCAGATGCTAAAATAAAAGTAATTAAACCATTTGTGTAATAAGCATGCATGTTATTCTAAAAACACCACAATAAATTTTTAAATAATTCACTCTTCCCAGACAAAATAATAATAATATTAACAAGAAAAAATGAATTACAATCAAAAATTTCAATTATGACACAAAATATATGATTTTCAACAATTTCTGCATCAGAAAGTACAAAACTATACAGAAATGTTTAATAGTACCATTTCATTAATACAATTTAAAAATAGTTGGGAAAAAAATTTAAAAATATCCAATTTTTTTAACACACAAAATAAAATAATTTTCTTTAAATCATAAAAAAAAAAAAAAAAAAAACAATGACATATTATTTTTATAAAAATAAAATTAACATCATTCCATGTCATAAGAAAAATACTTTAAAATCAAGGAATTTCAAAAGAAAACATCAAACAAAAAAAAGTAGTAATAATAACTTAGGGTATACAATTGAAAAAATTCAATTTTTGTAAAGTATAAACATTAAAATAACAGTTTCAAGATTTAGAAAATTAGTACTATTACATATGTTTTTTATAATATCAAGCAAACCTTTATTACATATCATTCAAAAAAATTTTAAAAAGGTATAAAAATCAAAGATTTTGAAAACTAGAAAAATATATACAAAGTTTACATAAAAAAAGGAAAAAAAATCCTTTCTAAAATAAGTCGAAAAGCTACTTTCTAAATAGCACACTTTGGTAGTGTCTCTGATACATTTACTTTTTTTTTCACAATCAGGGATGTTGTATGAATTTTAAAGTTGAACTGCAGGTAAAAGCTTTGGTGCACACAGAACAATAGAATGGAAATTTTCCAATACGAATATTATTGTATACACTTGAAGTATATTAACAAACAAATATATATATATATATATTTTTTTTTTTTTTTTTGGCAAAAGTACACAGGAGGCAGTAATCTCACATACTAGTGATCGCAGATGAATCTTCATATATCTATTCCGAATAAATGCTTTGCAACAAGGAAAAAAGGGCTTTTAAAAAGGTATGTTTGTTATGACTAAAAATGTGTTTTTAAATGTTATGAATATGGTACATTCGTGATCTCAAATTGCCTTCAAAACAGCTGCCAACTTCTGCAAAACAAAAATTAGGTATATTTTTTGAATTTTAAGAGTTTTAAATTCATTAAAATGTAGAGAATTCAGTAATATTAAGTATTTTCAACATTATATATTAGTTTTAACATTTTTTGATCAACAAGATGAAAATCAATAAAACACAGAAATATTGACACAATTGCAAAAATAATGAACATGAACACACACATACAAAATTAGACTTTAACACACAAATATTTTTTCATTCACTACAATTTCATATTCTTAACTCTATCTCATTATTATGACCTGAGAACAATAAAAAATGCATCTTTGAAGTATATAAATTTTACTACTATGACGTATCTCATATTTGAAAACTGCCATGTCAGCTCTCTTCAATAGGTATTTTAAACTATTTGATAAGAAAAAATTTTCTTTGATGCCACTGAAGTACTGTTTTTTTTAATCTTTTCGGTAAAACAACAGATGGGATCTACAGAAAAACAAAATTATTAAATGATAAATTAAAATATAATATCCACATATTAAATTATTTTACTATGAATTTTTAATGAATATCCATTATGTAAATATTGAAATATAAAAATCAGAAATAATATTTAAAATCTTCAGTTTAGTACAGCAGGTGAATGAATCAGCAAATGTTAAAAAATGATTTGTTAACATGAAAAATACAAAATGCACATAAATGTGAATTTCATCAATCATCATATAAACATAATGGAGTTGAGGGAATCTGTAATGATTATAACACAATAATATACTTATTTTTCAGATTTATATGTATTCATATTGCATGCAGTTTGTTTTGTTTACCTTAAATTATGTTAATTATATATTTTAATTCAAAACAATAATTAGTTATTGTGCTTAAACAGCAGAATTAAATATTATTATTTGGTTCTTTCAATTGGCAATTTTATATTTAAAATCTCAATTCCTTTAACTTATTCTAACATATTTTCCTTTTAAATATGAAAAATAATAAATAAATAAATAAAAAATAATTAGGAAATTTTTTAGGAATAAATATTAATTAGCACAGGTATATTATTTTAGGATTTAAAAAATTAATAATAAAAATTAAATGAATAATATAATATTATTTTAGATAAAGCAGCAAAGATTAATCTTTTTGCTGCTTCTGGCATCTGCAAAAGAAAATAACAAAAATTAGAGTAGAATTTGAATAATAAGTGTTTCACACACTATAAAATGTACACATTTTATAAAATAAACAGAACTTTATATTCAATATTTTTCTATACAATTTTGGATATTATATAGTGACACAAATAGATCATAAACATATAGTAAGACATTTAAGACAACTGCAAAAATAAAGAATACAGAAATAAAAGTAATAAATATATATGAAATTAAATGTATTAGCTCTCAGAGGATCAATAATGGGTCAAAAATTCCTCCATTTATATAAATTTTCCATAAATTCTATTAAAATTCAGAAACAAAAATATAAAAAATTTACTAGAATTGCCAACTATGCCTCATCTCAAATTTATATCTACCATGTCAATAATTAATTTCAGATATGCCCTGTTTTAAACAGAAAAACTTTTTAAAAAAATCAAAGTATTTACAGAAAAAAATTTATTTATAAAAAAAGAAACAGTTAATTATAAAAAAAAGAGCAGTAATAATTTAATTTTTAATGAGCACAATTGGCATTCATAGTAAATTTCTTAGGTTCACTTTCTACATTGTGATTACTTTCTAGTGCATGAATTTCTAAATGTATATTTATGGTTTGAATTCTGAGAAAAAAATTGACACAGAGTAGGACATTTGATGGGATATTCTCTGGTGCCTTCACTTTAAGATCTGTTTTTACACCAGAAACACTAGTAAGAGCATTATCTGATGTTATTTATCTTATGATAGTTCATGTAGCTATAATCAATACTTTCCACACTCAAAGCATGCAAAGGCTGCCTTCCAGATCTTCCAATCGACAATTGTCCTGACTAAGTTTCAAGAGAGTGGTAATCCCAAAAAGGACACTGGTTTGTCTTCATTTTCTCTTCAGAACTACTGCCATCATCTACAAAAAAAAGTAACAAAAATTATGATGGATTTATTTATTGAAATTAAAGTTGAAAACACAATGAAATGGAAAACATTTATTAAATTCAGTCATTCTATTCTTAAAAATAACAATAAAAATGCTCATATTATTTGGTATACTTGCAAGTTTTGAACTAATTACAGTTGGTCCTAATAAATTTTAGTAAATTTACTTGTGAAGGATAATGCATTTAAACTTCCAATTAATATTTCCCTAAACAATTGTGAGAATTAAAGGATGCTTACAGAAAAGTATCAATGTTGAGTGAAATACAAGTCTTTTATACTTTTCAGCACGTCAATTTTATTGTAAAGAATGCAATTCTGAATAAAATTGAAAATTTTAAGTAAATAAATAAAAATTTGAATATATGTTTTAAAAGATATAAAAAATTCTTGAAACAAATATTTATTTACACTATTATAAAACATTATCTTAAAAGAGATTAAGAAACACATTTTTATGTTCATGTGAAAATTTTCTACTATATTTAAATTCTTATAGAGAGTGAAATTGTGTTATTTGCATAAAAATTGTACGAAAATTCTGGCAAATTATTTATTTCACTAATTATGGAAAGTTACGTAAAAAGTATTAGCGATAATTACATTTGCTAAATAAATAAGCATATTTTTTTTATAAAGGACAGATTACAAAAAATATATGCAATTTTCTTTTCTAAATCAAACTTCATTAAATAAATCAAAATTTAAACATTTCCCCATGAGCATAAAATATGTAATTTGCATTTTTTTTTTTTCAGAAATGTAAACTTCTCAAAGTAATTGTAAAATAAGTCACAATCTTCTTAGTAAAAACAGCTATATATATTTTTATGAAAATAAATTTAGATTCAGTATTTTTACAATTTAAAAAATTATTATTGCATAAATATTACATGGAATAAAAATTATTTTACTTTCCTAGAAAGTATAAACATGAAGTAAAAATAATTGAATAAGTTCTCTAAAATTAATGCAATTTAAACATGAAGCAAGGCAAAAAATTTGAAAAGGTCAAATTTCCTACAAGTCAATCCCTCAATTAATATTTTTTTTACTTATGTCTATATTTAATTTCCCAAAACACATACCAGATAAATTATTTTATAGAAAATAAAGTGACATAGGCCTTCTTGAAGAAAAACCACCTTACAAAAATCAAAGTATTTGAACAGACAAACACATTCATAAAAATAAAAACAGTACATTAAAAAAAAATTTCAGTGCAATTCTGAATCAACAATTATTATATTTAATATCTTCCAAGTTTAAATCATTTTTTTGCAAAAATTAAATTGAGATGAAATACTACATAAATTTTTACATATTTCTGTAAGTTAAAATTTGGAGAAAAATGTTTAAGCACAAAATTTTCAAATAAACCTACAATTGATTATATTTAATGAAAGCTTTCCTATATTGAAAAGGACATTCATAAGGTAGCTTTACAATACTTTAAGTGACCAATACAGAATAATTTATTCATTAAAATAAATCATTGATTTTTCTTTAAATTCCATACTTGGCAAAGATGAAAACACTCTACAAAATTATAATTGCTCACCAGAACACCTCTTAACCTTGCCAATTGTGCCACGGCATGATCCTTCCTTATGTGAAATTTTCCTTCAGAAGTTCCGTTTCCAAAATAAAGAAAACCCAGTTTCACTTATAGTCAATGATTTTTCAGATTGTATAAAAGATTTTTCTCTGATCACTATATCATAGCCACGGATGCTTTAAAAGTTACGTCTCAACTTCAATCGCCGCCATTTCTTGCAATCAAAGTTTTTCATATCGCATTAACCCAATAAACTCTGTTTTCACAGCAGAGGTTTTGGCAATTTGTGTCGCCATAGATGAACTAGCTATTGTTGACAAGGTAATTTTAATAATTTCTGACAGTTTTTCGGCTCTTAATTCACTTAAAAATATTAACATTCATTCTTCCTATGCTATTCAAAGACTTGCTTCGAAACTTTTTGTTAGACAAACTTTGAATCAAAATATCACATTTTTATGGGTTTGTGGCGGCTTTATAAAGTTTGGGTAGTGTTATTAAAATCCAGACGGCAAAATAAAAGACAATAATCCATTTTCATATTTCCAACATTTTTTATACCATTTCTGACGCCAACTACGTTCTGTTTTCATTTTAGCGGAAAATTCCTTTTTTAACAGTGAAAGTAGAAGTTATTAAATTTGTACTCCATTTTCGATCAATAGGTGTCGCTACATCACTCCCCTACCAGTAACAAAGCTACGTTACTTTAAAAATGGTAGAAGAATTAATATATCTATACAAATAATAGCGAACAAATACACATTGATACAAATTTAAATTGCACAAAATAATTACAAATACAATTACATATAAACATTTACATACAATAAATCAAGTTAATTTTTAAAATGGACATGGACGAATTATAATTTTGAAGAAAAATCAATAATGTCATTGAAACGAACAGGAAGTTTTACTTGTCTTCCACAACGTGTTGTTGTGTTTGGTTGTGCAACTTGCTGACTTGGTATAAATGTTTGCTCACTCGGCACAGATGTATGATCATTTGATGATGTTGGATTCAGAAGTTCATTAGGTTGTAACACATATGCCGGTTTTAATCTATCCACGGAAATATTAACTTTGTTTATTTTTAATTGATAGAAGAAAGTTTTTCGGGGATCTTTGCAATACCAAATAGGGTCCTTCATATGGGGGTTCTAAAGGTTTTTTAACTCTGTCAATTCAGAAACACATGTGAGCATGTGTACAAATCTTTTTTGGAATGAAGATCTTTTGTTTACATTTGTTTTTGGATTGGTATGTTTTTAAGTCAGTCATCTGTTTTCGAAGACTGCTTACGAAATTATCATCAGATACTGGAAATCTGATTCTTCAAAGAATTCGCCTGGTAATTTAATACTTTTGCCATAAACCATTTCAGCTATTGTATACTTACAGTCCTCATGTAGAGCAGCTCGCAAACCCATAAGAACCGTTGGTAATGTGTCCGTCCAACGAACGTTGTTATGACATCTAATAGCTGTTTTCAAGGTACGGTAAAGACGTTCAACTTTTCCATTACTCTGAGGATGGTAAGAAGACGTATGGTTTACTTTAACACCACATAGCGCAGCTAAACTTCGAAATAGTTCGGAAATAAATTGAGTGCCTCTGTCAGTAATAACACAAGTAGGTACACCAAATCGGGTAATCCAATGCTCATAAAAGCTTTTGCTGTACGTTCTGCAGTGATATTTGATAACAGTACCACTTCCATCCAAGAGGTAAACCGATCAATACACGTCAAGCAGTATGTGTATCCATTAGAAGGTGAATAAAGTCCAATTAAATCTATATGAACGACACTAAATCTCTCATCTGGTGCTAGAAATTGTGAATATTCTGATTTTGTATGTTTAGTTATTTTTTTTTTTCTGACAGTTGAGGCAAGTTTGAGTCCACTGCTTAACATCTTTTTGCATATTTGGCCAAATGAATCTTTTAGTGATTTCTTTTACAGTAGTTCGAATTCGTTTTTTGCCTTATCTTCATCTGCTACAGGAATGTGATAATATGCTTTAGTAAAATGTCAATTTTAGAAAATATAGTTTTATTACTTAAAATATGTTGAAAATCCTGGATTCGAGGTATGTTAGTGGTAGGGGCGGCAA
>BPLR01004865.1:0-25152 GCA_021605095.1 Caerostris extrusa | reverse complement strand
AGTTACGTATTGCTCATTGATATGTTCTGAGAGTGCAAATAACTGATCCTAATTGATCTTCTTCGTCATAGTTAGAAGACATTGTTTGAGTGGATTAGACTGGCATAAGCATATAAATGATAGTTTCCAACCTAGGTTTCGCCCACAATTTGCGTGGAAAGGTCGACGACATTTTACTCATTATTGATACTCGATGTAACAACAAATTTGTGTTTAACGAAGCTCCTTGGCTGTACAAAGATAGCCTGCAAAGCCACTGCATCATGGAAAGGATAAACATCAGACGAGGAGATAAAAGCAGTGCATGAGACAGCTTAGCAAAAATAGAAAAATAAAACTTTTTTCTTTGTGGTGGCGTGATTTCTTTCTTGAGCATTGGTGATGCTGATGATACAGCATGGTGACAGCCGCAGGCCACAACTCTGGAAAAATTCACAGATGAAGAGAAAGCTCTTCCATACAGAAGCATGAAACAGCAAAGTAGAAAAAGGAAGTTGTTACTTTACGTGAGCACCCTTTTGTGCTTGATGATGATGATGGCCGGCATGGTGGCAGCCGAGAGCTTCTAACTTGAAAAATTTTAGAAGATGAAAGCAAATACAAAATGCATGCACAGCATCAAGGTAGACAAAGGAAACTTTCCCTTAAAAGTAAATGGAACACATAAACAAAAGATTATGTATATTGAAAAAAAAATATATAGAGGTAATTAAATAAAAATAAAAGTTCAGTAATTAAAAGAAAGAAATATTGATAATAAAAAAAAAAAAAAATTATAAAAACTATAAAAGCTAAAAGCAGGATGGCTGTGGGGTTCATCAGATTATTATATGAAAGCCGAAAGAGTATTGAAAACCTGAACAAATGGAAGTTGAATGAAATTGTTCAATGTCTACATTTTATATTACATTATTGAAATATTTTGAAAATTTTACAAATTTCTTTGTTATAAGAAATCAAGTATATTACGGGTAATTTATTTGCAGATTTTTCAATAATTCAGCTATCGATTTTTTTAGAAAGGTAGAGAACATGTTAACCAGAGAAAAGGACAAAAGGTAGATCAGACTAAATCATTACTTGCTAGTGAATTTGTTTCTATGTTACTTTTCATATGATGCATTTTAAAATTGATTTTTAAAATTAAAATTTTTTTGTGATTAAGACCTCCACAAATATAATTGTCTTCCTATCAAACTTACGTGTTTTTTATCCGTCGTATTTGGCTGTTTGCTAATTTTTTACTCAACTGTGGTCGAGCAAATCGGTAGGGACGTCGTTTTTCCAAACCAATGCACATTGGTTGGAAACCAAAAACGAAGACTAAATGGCAAATGTACTGGCGTCTATTCTAGGGATGCATGTTGCATATCTGCAAAAGGTCAGTTCACCAGTTTATTAAATGAAAGCCGAAAGAGTATTGACAATCTGAATTAATGGAAGATGATTCAGTCGTTAAAAGTAATGAAGAACTTAAATTTCCCTGGTATAAGTCATAAATTTCATGGTCTATTCTGATCTATGCTGAATCTGTTACATCTCTTTCTTCTTCGCTGAGAATGGGTAATCGCGAAAAATTTCTC
This sequence comes from Caerostris extrusa, assembly GCA_021605095.1. Taxonomy (NCBI): domain Eukaryota; kingdom Metazoa; phylum Arthropoda; class Arachnida; order Araneae; family Araneidae; genus Caerostris; species Caerostris extrusa. Next base: position 23,569 of record BPLR01004865.1, on the reverse strand, counting down.
ATATGTATATATATATATATATATACATATATATATATATATATATAAAGTAATAAAGCAAATACATAAGCAACATAAATCACATACGACACATAAAAGCTATAACACAGGCATTGCATATGAAGAATTAAGTTATGAAGGGCCTGAATGGCCGAGTGTCTAACGCTCTGGCGCTCGGTGCCACAGGTTTGGGGTCTGAGGCCCGGTGGTGCCATGGATGTTTGTAGTGGTTCGGAATCCACTTTTTAAGCCGTAGGCCCCGGTCTCCTATGACTCTAAGAGCGTCACGTAGCCAAAGTCAGACTTCTACATACGGGTGCTCAATCACAACAGAAGCTGCTTGCTTCCCTTCAATCATGAGTACGCATGGGCTTGGCCTAGATGTCTTCCAAGTGGGATAAATTTATGACTTCTTAACACTATCAATACATGCACAGAATGACTAAATCATTGTCAGAACATCGGCAGATGTCACAAAAAGGATTTCACCTGTTATTTCCAGCAATGGCAGTAGCGCTGGTGCAAGTGTTTATGTTCCGAAGGAGTTTATTTTTGAAGGCGATCATGTAAATGTGTGCCTATATTGCCGTAATAAAATTGCCACGAAATTTCGAAAAATTTTTGACTGTCATTTTTAATATGAACCATGCAAAAACATTATCGTTACTGTAAATTCCGTGACAGAAATAATGAAAAGGAAATGAAAAGAAAGCGATATTTTTCATTCCCAAGGTACAAATCAAGAATAGAGAATCCTTAATTTCGATTAACTCTTGATATCGGGGCTTAAATATTTTCACAATTGTTCGCCCGATTATTTTACGAACACCTAAACCTTGATCACCTAAATGTAAAACATTAAAAGTTAATTAATCTACACAAACTAACACGTATTACTCTCATTGTTAAACAACTACACATGTAGTTACCTTGATTAAATTATGATTCAAAACTACTTGACACAACCTTATGTAAACTTCAAAAATACTGAATATATATAGGAGGTGTCACAGAAAATAATGATCGGAAATCTATTGATGGCATTTCATGCAACAAAAATTTAAAAGATATAAAATTAAAAAATTAAAATGAAAATGTTGTATGAAAATTGCTATGCGAGTGCAAATTATTGATCTATTTGATCAATCGTCGTAGTTAGTCAGCTTCATTAATTTGAAAGGTGCGTTATAAATGACGCTTCCAATAGTTCGATTGAGATTTCCAGGGAAAGTAGACTCGAAATTTTACTTATTAGTGGTATTAATCCAATGTATGCAGCAAAAAAATATAATGATGATAAGGATGATTTGGCATGTTGCGAAGCAGCTAGCTTCTATATTGTTTCAGTACAAAGACAAGCAAAAAATTTTCATTATTAAAAATTTAATAGACATTGCAGAATTCTCTTTTTTGGTAATTATAATTGTTATATTATGAAAAAATAAAATTTTGGTTGATTAAAATTATATATATATATATATATATATATGTGAGATTCGCTCTTTTACGAAAATAAATTTTTTTCGACAAATGCCTAACTGAAGAATGTACTGGTCTCTCTTTCATGTATTGGCATGATAAATCTGCTGGAATAGCAGTCACCTAGTTGAATATTAAAATAAGAAATAGGAATGATTTTGTGGAATGAAAATGCTCTTAGAAGTTACGAGTAGAATTTTCAGAACTTGTCTTAAGACAAACTAAAACGTTTATGATTATAAAACTACAATATACCTAGTAGCAACTGGTGCCCATCAAGCTTTCATAGATAACTGACACTCTTCTAATAATATATAAAATATATATATACAGGTTTAACAGAAAATATTTCAGATAAAATTATTAAGTGAACTTTGATGAGACATTTTTTTAAAAGATGCAAAATTATTTTTAAAATGATACACTCTAAAACATTAAAGGCCCTCAAGTACCACAGGTTTCAGTGTCGAACCCGGCTTTACCATGGATATTTATAGAGGTTCGAAATCCACTTTAAACCGCAGGTTTCGGTGTAATAGATCGTACAGCGTTGTGGGAGGTTGTGTTATTCACGCCCGTAGCATATCTTCAAGCTACAAATACCCCTGGTTAGTGCTAAATGCGTAACAGCGTCACACCGTTGCTTACGGCAGAAATATTAACTGCTCTCTGTATTGCCAGCTGTATTAGAACAACAGATTCGGACTTTATTTTTGCTGAAATCTAGTTTTAGAGAAATATAAACTGAAGAATGTTGGAGTAATAGGCTTCAGTCCTGTTTATTTTACATGGGAATATTATTTTCGTGTTCTACTGGAAAGTGGGCCAATTTTTCTTAAAATTTCGATAGTGATGTGTTTTATACTATAAGACAAGCATTTGAAACTGCCTAACCTGTGTAATGTCTAATTGAGCTGAGGAAGACTTGGGAGACAGTGTCCAAAACTCCAATGAAGCAATAAAAAATATCATTTAAAACATTATGATAAAACAAAATTAACACAATTAAAAAAATGGGTTTAATAAATTTTTCATGAAAGAAACGTGTTTTCTTAGTTTATCATAACAGTGTTTACAGACATTCGTGTCACCCTTTTTTTTCTCCTAAGCTAAAATTCTAAAAAGTTACTGTTTTTTAATATAACTTTTTCTTTTTTCATTTGTTTCATAAAAAGTCGCATATTTACTAAAAAGGTACTTCTTAAAAATAAAAATAAATTAAATTGCTTTTGACATTTTTTAATAACTTAAAATTATTTTGTAGTAATTTTATTCAATATTTTACATTTTTCGTGATTGTCGGCCTTAAGTCATTTGCATAATATATATCGTACCATGAACCAGCAAAATACTCATAAAGCAAGCGCTTAACTATATATATTCTAACATTATTTTTCATAATAAAGCAATCATTTACATGATTGCTTATTCAGAAGACCATTATCAAATCTTACATTTGTAGTAGATACGCTCCGTTAATAATAAAAACTATCTATACAGGTTTTCCCACGAAACTTTTTTGGTAAAATTATTGAGTAAAATTTGAGGCAGCATTATGGAAAGGAAGCGGCTTTATTTAAACAAGTTATACATAAAAAAATTTAAAGTCATTTCCTACTTTTTTTTTCACTCTATTGCAGAAAGTCATTTATAAATCATTTTCATTCATAGTTTTTAAGTTTATCGGGCGCCATCTATTGGTAGATACATGCAACTTAAATATAAGAAAAACTAAAATTAATTAATTAAATTTAATTAATGAATTTATATTTGAAAAACTGTATTAACATCCAGTGTCATCCACTACAAGTTCAAAAAATATATTTGAACTTGAGTGGATGAATGAAATGTATTTATGAACGATAGAAAATTTGAACAAGATATATATAGGGAGAGTGTGAGCTGATAGAAGGAATTGAAAAAGAACACTCTAAAACCTTTAATGAAATATTTAGAAATTCTAATAAATATATATATATATAATTTCTGCTGTTGTGTGTCAATGATTGAACACAATGAAGGATCTTTCAAGAGTTCGACGCCGTAGTGTGGGAAGGTAGACTATCGGTCGAAAGATGAAAGAAACTCATGGTTTATTGATAGGTGTGTCAGCCAGATATATGCCGCGCAAAGCGATTTTTTATTATTAAATTTTCCAATGTTTACCATCTACTTTTATTTTGGTTTGATTTCATTAAAAATTTTAATTATTTAAAATTAAATTTATTTTTATTGTGATTAAATTCAATACTCCAATCGGATTTCGAACGATAGATAAGACGCCGTATTGTGTGACCACAGTGACTTGGTCGGAAAACCAACAAAATGAAAAATTAATATTGCATACACTCTTGTATGTGCTAAGAAATGGGGATGGATCTGTAGGTTTGAACGTCCTTCAATTAATTACAAGAAATAAGCTTAATTGTCCCAAGTTGATTTCACGATTATTGCAAACTTAGCTGTCTACCGAACATCACAGTTTCTAATGTCTGCGGAAAACTCAAACAGAAAATTATCATGTGTATTTCAGAGATGGACGCTACAAATCATTTGAATGTAATAGTTTGTTCAGAAGATGGGGAATTCTTAGTCTTTCTAGAAAAATAATTAAGATATCTTCGAGGAAAGACTGAAACTCCCATCTTCTAAAACAGATTAGTTAAATTAGATACAGAAACTCATTATAATTATCACGAGTTTCTGCGTCAAGCATGTTTGACTGGTATTTCGACATCGAAACTCAAACCCAAGAGTGGCATGATATGTCTTTTAACTGGCATACTTACATTTCTAAAAGCAGTAGGTTGCGATAAATTTAGATAACATTTTGTTAGGATTTCTCAAATTGGATGCCGATATAGGGGCTTCTGCGGCCAATCATAAGTAATGCTGAATCAGTTATATCTCTACCGTACTTGCTGAAATTCTCTAATGTTACCTCTAGACAACATTAGCCTTATAAATACTTATGCTGTAGAATATTGCTCCTTGTGTGCATTTACAGATAATATTTAAAGATGTTTTGTATTATTGGGCTTTCATGGCAATTACGTTTTGCTTGAAGTTCAGAAAAGCGTTTATGAGCAATATATATGTGCAGTATCCCAGGATTCTATGGTCTTCTTGAGTAAAATATTTACTGTCTACTGTACTGTCCCTTACGACTTCTGACTATTCCTTAAGCTCAAAATACCACTACGGGGGCACCGTTTTGAGTCGACTGAATAGATTCAACGTGAATCTACGCGCTTTGAAAGCCATCAATGCCGATGACTTTTAGCATGCATTGAGGGATTGGAAAAATTATAATAACAATGCGCATGTTGGTTGTTAATGTTAATAATGTTGGCATATGTCCATTGTCCGGAGGGGATTACTGTGAAGAATCCTTGTTACTTGGAAGAATAAAGCTTGGAAGAATAAAGCTTGGAAGAATAAAGCTTGGAAGTTTAAAACTCCATTTCCTTCTCCTAATAATAATAGTGAAATCTATCAACTACTATTCATTCTTAAAAATTCGATCAATTCCTCTCCTCAGACGACATCCAAACCATGTTCAATAACCTTCAAGCTGCCACCACCAAAGAAGATAAATTATTCGTCATTCTGCATGGATTTTCCTCTTTCCTCAACAAATCTAATTAATGTCTGCTCCCTTCACTGGACAGTTACTCGTTTATTTTATTTCTCTCCCATGTATTTTAATTACTTTCATCACTTATTATTATAATAATATTAATTTAAAAAAAACATCACTCTATTAAACTTTCTTTTTAGTATTTGGGCAAGATTCCTTTTAGTCTTCACCGCTTTTCTTTCCCCAGCAATGCTCTTTTATTTTTCAATGGACAATCCAAGATAAGCTAACCTTAATCTGCCGGAAAATTCTAAATGCTCCAGGGCGGTTCTTTACAATTTACAAAGTTCCTAGACAAAGTTCTTCCTTTTCGTCATCATTTCTAGCAGCGATTACCCTATCCCCCTGTGGAATCTCTTTTAATTTGCTATTTTACTGTTTTTATATTATTCATTTTCTTCTTAAAATTTTGAATTTGGGGACATTTTCTCCTTAACTACTTATTTCCTGTATTTTGATAACCATGTTTCTCCTACTTATCGCCATGTACTCATTTGACCAGATAGGAGTTTAAGGCCCCTGGGGTACCTCGATAAACTGTAAAGACTGTGATAGAAGCTAACGGCTGTTGTGCAGCCCCGGAAGCTCATCAAAACTCAAATCATCATTAATAAAAGTAACTAGCTTGGAAATTCAGCAAAAGAAGTTTAGATATGAGATATATCGGATACTAGGATCGGTATGCAGGAAGGTCAGTTGTTCAGAAAAGGCCTGAGCGGTCTACACAAAGTAAACATACTGGTCCGAATGCCTACAGACAAAGATAAATCAAAATACAATGTTTAGATAGAATAGGCCCTATAAAACTTTAGACTAAAAGTATTTATTCTAGAAGATGTGGATTTGGAAAGTATACCATGAAGATAACTTGTGAAACATGGATTTCTCAACCAAGAGAACGCCATTACTCCACCCTGTTTGAAACCCTTTGAATTGAGCACTTGAAAATTTTCCACACAACACAAACACAAAATCTGTATTTAACGAAGCTCCTTGGCTACAAGTTAGCCGCAAGCTTCTATCAGGAGGAAAACATCAGATGAGGAGAAAAATGCAGTGCATGAGATAGCAGCAAAGTAGAAAAAAAGTGAAATTGTTCTTTGTGGTGGCGATTTCTTTCTTGAGCATTGGTGATGCTGATGATATAGCATGGTGACAGCGGGCAGGCTACTATCCTGGAAAAACTTATGTGGGAAATATACAGTAGGAGATGAAATAAATTTGGAAGAATAAATAAAGAGTTTTTTGAAAAAAATTCGTCTTACTTTTGGGGCACTGTAGTAAATGTTACTGCAGAATTATTAAACATTACTGCCTTTATAGAAGATAAGCCTTGGTATTAAAATAAAAACGGAACAAAAAAGCATTCTATCAAATAAAAAAATAATAATAAAAATAAGGTTTCGCAACATCATTTAGGTGTAAAAAATCCTTGCATCTTATTTTTATTTGAAAATTATAATCTATCTAAAGTTCTTTATTCGTATTCCGTTAAAAAAAAATATATATCCACGCAACTATTTTTGATATTCCTATCAATTCAACGAACAAAACAATTCGCGCAGAAAAATACACATTGGGCACATTTTTGGGCACTGTAGTTTATATAGGACTGCACAATTACGAGCAAAATATTCAGCACCAGTCTTAATTACATGGACCAACTCACATCATTATAATTATTAGGCAACCACGCATGACGGCTGCTTTACCTGAAATCAAACTCTCAATAAAAATATCACAACTTATTCCAGGAATGCAAATCATACTTATGTATATAAAGGTTTTTTAATAAATGATAGTGATAAAATTAGTAGAATTTAATGTAGTATTGCTGAGAGGATGCGACATTATATATAAACACAGATTCTGAAAATTTAAAGGAAATACTGCGAAAATTTAAACAGGATGTAAAGTGCTGTTATAATTGTCATAAAAGATGACAATGGTGGATATAATTGAAGCATTTTTTGAATAGTTAGTCTATATACTGTGTGTAGCGGTATAAAATATATATTTAAAAAGATGAAAAGATTTAATCTTTGTTAGTCAGATATACAAGGTGATTATAATTAAAGTTCTACTTTTAAAATGCTGTAAAAAAGAACCACTCGTCACAAAGAATTCAAATTTTAACTGAAGATACTTGAAGCAGGTGGAAACGTTACGGCATCAACAAAGTTCCAAAGTGTGTTAATAGATGGCACCGCAAGCGTCATAAAGAAGTGAATTCGTCTGCCAGCGATATTTCGAATCGAAATTACAACGTATTTGACATGAGTTGCACATTACACCCACTGCTGTGTTCAATGCTCTTGATTATTTCACGATAAGATCGTACCAAATTGAATAGGAAAAATTGGTGGAACATTTTCTCGAATGACCAGGCCGTTTATCCCTTCCTCAAGTATCATTTCAAATTTGAACTCATTGCGAAGAATGGTTCTGTTGTTAGACACTTTGAAAGCTGGACTTTAATTATAATCACTCTGTATATCGCATTAAATATCACCACTACTAAAAATATCGCAAAATTCAGCCGAGTGCCTGCTGTGTAGAGTATAAAAGAAGCAAACATTACTAGACTTTAATAAATTTAAGAAAGTAAACTTTATTGTACATAAAGATAAAAATGTAAAACTTTACAGAAACGATACTTTTGATATTAACTTAATTATGATCAAATCATATTACCTGCTGCCAACCAACCATTGAGCTCACACTACTTGATTTATATATCAATTTATATCTCCGTGCCCGACGCATCACCAATTATATGCCTTCAGCATATGACGTCGAGATCCGGATGCAAAAATGAAAGAGAAATATTTGCATAATTTCCAATACTTTGGGCAACAAAAAAGTACCATGATAAAGCTGTGATGTAAAATTGATTTGAGAAGAAAGAGAAATACTTTACTCTTGGTGGGTAAAATGAGGAAAAACACTAATTCATGGTATTTTGCGCAAAACTCTTTTACTTATTTTTTTTCCATATAGTTTTGCCTCAATGCATGTACGTATATAAATTACTGCACATCAATGAGCAAAATATTCAGCTCTAGGTTTAGTTACTGAGACCAACACACATTATCATAATTATGATTATTATAACTAGGCATGAAATAAAAATATATATATATATATTATTTAGTATAACATCTAAACATACAATTTAGAATAAATTGTTTTTAATAAGTGAATTAATATATGGGGGAATTAATATTTTGTGTTATAATGATGAGCAAACAAATGCTGCAATTAGATTTTTTAAGAAATATTTATGGAAAATTTTACGTCAATAGATAAATGCTATACTTACCGAATTTTTTTTTAGTACCTATTTGTTAGATATTTTAAATTTTATAATTTACACGTTTAATTATTTAAAAAAATAATTCTGCCCTTTAAATATTGGCATCTTGAGGTTGTCAAAGCAAGAAAAAGTAGCATTAAAATTCGGTCTTACAGTCGATAAAATCTCAAATCTCTCTAATCTCAAATTTGTGTCGCCCCATAAACGGGCCTATGCCTAAATTTGTAACTCAGACCAACACACATTATCACAAGGCAACCACTTATGTAGATGCTTACCTGAAATCAAACGCAGACCATCCAACTGGAATGTAAAAATGCAAATTATACTTATGTATATAAAGGTTTTTTAAAAAATGATGGTGGTAAAAGTAAGTGGATTCTGACAGTTAAAGTTCTAACACGCCAAACCAGATACTATTGATCAAGTAATAAAAAAGTGTTAGAACTTTTTAACTGTCAGAATCCCCACTCGACCGGAAGGGTGGAGTTTTTCTTTAATTCTTTAGAGCGCGCATTTAATATTAAAGAAGTACCTGAGATATATAAAGCTGAGATTCTGTTAAATTTATTAGGAGAAAAAGCTTTAATATAATAACTTTTTTATATCTTCATCACTTAAATAACTATGAGACAATTAAAGTCAGTTGTGTTGCGAGAATATGAGCCTTCACCACAAGTATGTTTAAATAATTTTAGGAAAGCTGAGCGCTTAAATGAATCGTATGTGCAGTTTGGTGTCGCGGTTAACTACTAATTATGAATATTATTTAAAATTAAGAAAAGTGTCGGATTTTGACACATTAAAACAATTAATAGTTTCCGATAAGTTATTTCAAACGTTAGATAGAGAAATTGCATCTCACATAGCTATAAGACAAGCATATAGTTGGTTCCCCCCAGTAAAATTAGCTGAAGAATGCGATATCTATGTTGCATCGCGTGGAAAGTCAATTTACGAAGGCACAAGTAACTTACAAAAAAGTAAAACTAATTTTAGAAATTCTAAAATTGTGTCAAAAGTGTTTGTTTCTGGGCTTAAACGATTCAAATTGTATTTTATGTGCTAAAATTCACCATATTTCAAATTGTCCCTAATTATTTAAAGATGTCAGTGAATGAGAGAGTTGAGCTTGTAAAACATAACCATATGTGTTTTAATTGTTTACAAATTAATTGTTCAGTGTCTAATTGTAAATCGAAAGTATCTTGTTTTTGTAAACGTAAACACCATAAAAGTTTACACTACCCGCGCAAAAGCGCAGAGAATCGCGATGAGTTGTATCAGAAAGAACGTAATGAAATCGGTTTCAATACTCCATTTTCCCTCACAGCTCAAGAGTTTATACCCGCCGGTGAAAGTACTTCTCAAATAGTAATAAATTATTTGCAGCTACGAGCTTTATGTCAAGTGGATCCAAAACGGTTCTATTGAACACAGCTAAATGTTATTTAGATAATAATTCAGAAAATTCATACGAAGTAAGAGCGCTTTTAGATCAAGGTTCAATGGCCTGTTTTATAACTAGAGAATGTGCTGATAGACTTAATTTAAAGAAAGAAAAAAACTAATCTAGTAGTATCGGGATTAAATGACGCGTCTTTAAATATTAAAAATCAAGTTACTGCTAAATTAAAAAATAATTCAAATAGCTACGAAAGAGAGTTGAAATTTTTAGTTGTTCCTCGAATTACTAATGTAACTCCTAGTAAAATATTAAAAGTTAATATGTATGATTTAAGTAATATTGAGTTAGCGGATCCACAATTTAACATTCCAGGTAGAATTGATATTTTATTAGGCGCAGAAATTTTTGTAGCCTTTTGAGATCAGGACAAATATATCCCCCTGAATCTAACTTTAGTTTTACAAAATTCGTGTTTCGGATATATTGTTTCCGGGAGTGTTCCTTGTGATTTAAGTGAGAATATTCATTGTGGATTAATTAGAGATAATTATGAGCAGTTAGATAAAACTGTTAAATCTTTCTGGGAAATAGAAAATATATAGAAATGGACACTCACTCCTAATAATGAAACTCGGATATGTGAAGAGCATTACAAAGATAATTTTTATAGAGATATAGAAGGGAAATATGTAGTTAAAATGCCCCTTAAAGAAGATCCTAAGTGTTTGGGAAAATCTAGAGATATTGCGCTAAAAGGTTAGATTCCTTATGGAGGCGATTAGTGAAAGATCCTGACTATTTATTATTATATAAAGATTTTTTACGTGAATATGAAGAAATGGGTCACATGAGTCAAATTAAAGAAAGTGAAGAGACTGAGGGTACTTATTATATACCTCACTTAGGTGTATACCGCCCAACAAATTAAAAACAAAACTTCGTGTCGTGTTTAACGCGTCTTCCTTACAACAGAAGGAAATTCGCTTAATTCTTTACAATATAACGGAGGAGTAATACAAGACGACCTTTTTTCAATTATGGTTAGATTTCGTAAGCACATTTATTCGTTTTCGGCCGATATTAAAAAAATGTATAGAACCATAAACATTTGCCCCAGTCAAAGAAAATTGCAGCGTATTTTGTGGAAAGACGGAATTAATGAGCCAGTTAAAGAATATGAACTCGCAACTGTCACATACGGAACAGTTAGTGCTCCTTTTTTAGCTATGCGCACACTTAAGCAATTAGCAATAGATGAGAAAGATAACTTTCCGGTATCGGCACCTATATTGACAGAGGACTTTTATATGGACGATGTCCTTTCCGGCGCAAATACTAAAGAGTTAACAGAAATTCTGAACAGAGGTGGAATGCAGTTACATCAGTGGTGCAGCAGTGGAAATTTTCTGACGGAGAGTGACGAGGTTGATTACTCCTTTTCTCCAGAGGAAATAAAAACATTAGGAATAATATGGCAACCTAACAAAGATTGTTTTTCCTTCAAAGTGAAAGTAGATTGTGGTATTTCATTTACAAAGCGTGCAGTGTTATCAACCGTAGCAAAAAGATTTTTGATCCTTTGGGTTTACTTGGCCGAATTGTGACAAAGGCAAAAATTTTCTTGCAAAAACTGTGGCTAATCAAACTGGACTGGAATGATAATTTGCTTGAAAAAGAGCTTGAGACATGGCAGGAATTTCTTACAGCTTTAGCAACCATTAGAGACATTCATATTCCACGAACAGTGAACCAAGTTATCAGTGAACCAGCACTCTTCGAACTTCATGGCTTCTCAGATGCTAGTGAAGTCGCCTATGGAGCAGTAGTTTATTTAAAATCTTGCAGTGCTTCTGGGAAAGTGTTTGTGAAACTAATTGCCAGCAAATCTCCAGTTGCCCCGATCAAAAACTATTTCAATTCCTCGATTGGAGCTCTGTGCTGCCGTGCTGCTATCCAAATTAGTGCACAAAGTGAAAAACATCTCTAAAGGTTGATGTGTCTCGAACCGTGTTTTGGACAGACTCGAAAATTATCCTGGCCTGGATAATGAAAGAACCGTGTTACTTAAAAACATTTGTGTCTAATCGCGTATCAAAAATACAGCAATTTACAAATGTCAAAGACTGGAATTTTGTGCCTTCTGAAATGAACAGTGCCGACATCATTTCCGTGGTCTACATGCAGATAAACTCCAAGAGAATGGGTTATGGTGGAGTGGACCACCATTTTTAGTGAACAACGAGTATCCTGTAGGTCCGGTGCGGCTTGTGGATGGAGATCTTGCATCAAAGGACGAGGATATGATTTCGAGTGAGCTGAAGCTGTCAGCAGCAAAAATCAAGTGTGTGCTGTGACTCATATTGTGGAGCCTTTAGATATTATTCATAACTGTTCTTCATTTACAAAACTCAAGAGAATCGTCGCCTGGTGCAAAAGATTTATCAACAATACAAGAAATCCATTAAATCGGACTTCTGGTGCTTTGACAACTAGTGAACTTTCACAATCATTAGTATGTATTGTTAAAAACATTCAGAGGACTACTTACATAAAAGAACTTCAAAGCTTGGAGAAGGGCACTTCTGTCCCGAACAATAGTGAATTGTTAAATTTGTGTCCCTTTCTAGATGATGATGGATTATTAAGAGTGTGTGGAAGACTCAAAAACTCTAACTTAATCTATAATCAAAAATGCCCATTAATTATTCCTGCTAAACATAATTTTACTTTTACTGCTATTAATCATTATCATGCTTTATATTTTCATGCAGGTGTTGAAACAACCCTATCTTTGATAAGAAATAGATTTTGGGTTGTAAGAGGTAGAAATACTGTTCGAAAGATAATTTTTAATTGCATAATTTGTAAAAAAATAAATTCAAAAGGTTCCAATCAAATTATGGGACAACTACCAGCTGCCAGAGTGACTCCTACTCGTGTCTTTAATAGGGTAGGTGTGGACTTTTGTGGTCCATTTGAAATCAAAAATTTCACTGGACGAAGTAAACAGATAAAAAGATATTTGTGTGTATATATGTATGTTTCTCTACAAAATGCTTACATTTTGAAATTGTAAATGACTTTACTACTGCAGCATTTATTAGCAAGCCTTAAAAGATTTATAGCTAGAAGAGGTAAGCCTGCAGAAGTGTATAGTGACAATGGCCGAAATTTTGTTGGTGCCAATAGAGAATTAAAAGTGTTTCTCAAATCTTTATTTAAGTTTAAGAGTGCAGAAGAAATTGAGAATTATATGGCTAATGAAGGTATTAAGTGGTTCTTTAATCCCCTGCTACTCCACACTTTGGAGGACTATGGGAATCTAGTGTCAAATCTCTTAAATACCATTTGAAACGTATTGTAGGGAAAACAATTTTAAGCTATGAAGAGTTTTTAACTCTTGTTGTTCAAATTGAGGCAGTTCTTAATTCTAGACCCCTTTGTTCACTTTCAAGTGATCCAAATGATGTGGAAGCATTAACTCCTGCACATTTTTTAATTGGTTCATCTTTAGTTACATTGCCTGAACCTAATTTTAGTGAAACTCCAATGAATCGATTGATCCGTTGGCAATTGGTTCAAAAATGACTCAACATCTTTGGAAAAAAATGGTCATCGGAGTATTTAAATAAGCTGTTAAATAGACCTAAATGGTCTAAGAGTAAAGCAGATATAAAAGAAGGTGATTTGGTGTTAATTAAAAATCCTGATAATTATTGTCCTTTCAAATGGAATTTGGCCAGAATTATCAAAATTCATCCAGGTGAAGATAAAGTAACAAGAGCGGTTACTTTTAAAAGATAAAAATGGCACATATAAAAGGCCAGTAGTTAATATCGTACCTTTGCCTAGTGTTAATGAGGAAAATTAATTGTTCTATTGTGTATTTTTGTTATCTGCTTATTGTGTGAATATTTTTAGGAAAATGTATTTTTTTTATTGTGTATTTTTTGTGTGTTCAGTGTATAAGTGAATAATTTGAGAATTTTGTGAATATTTGAATTGTTAAAGAGTTGAATGTGAACATGTCAACGCCGGGCGGTATGTTCGCGCCAACGCGCAAGGATACCCCTAGCGGCTAAAAGTGTGTGTACCCATGCGCCAGCGAGCGCATAAGTGCGAGTCTGATCAGTGTAACGCCAGAGTGGCAAGAGAGAACATCACGTCTGCGAGTGGCTGTGCCTGTGTCGTGTAAATAAAGAGATTGTTATGTTTTAAACCTTTGGTTTTTATTGAGTGAGTGTGATACAGTCCGCTTGTGAAAGAGAACATGTGTGAGTGCTGTTAGTGCTATTGACAAAATTTAAATTCATTGTGAAGAGTAGTTCTTTTTTACAGTATTTTGAAAGTGGGATTTCAGATATAATCATCTTGTATATCGCATGAAATATCACCACTACTGAAAAAGTACTATGAGGAAATTGTAACATAAAATTGATTTGAAAATATAAGAGCGATACTTTTCGCTTGAAGGGGAAAATGACCAAGAACACTAATTCAGGGTATTTTGCGCAAACTCTTTTATTTACTTACTTTTTCCGTATTGTTTTGCAATAATACTTTTACCTATATAAAGGACCGCTCAATTACGAGCAAAATTTCAGCTCAAAGTTCAGTTACTGAGACCAACACACATAATCACAATTATCATCAGGCAACCACTTATGTAGCTGCTTTTTACCTGAAATCTACGTAACAAAGAAATAACATAGTCAGTCAGTCAGTCTATTTTTACGAAGTACCTTGGCCGATTATGGCCTGAACTCCTAATCTGGCTAGATAAAACACATGGCAAATAAAAACACATTGGTAAAAAGAGGCAGTGAGCAATGATTATGTCCATGTTAGTAAAAGAGAAAAATGACAAAAAGGGAGAAGCAATAGAGGAGTAATCAAAAACATGGTAAAATTAAAAAACAATTAACTAAAAAGCATCGAGGCAATTAATTAAAGCATTTAAAAAGCAGCGAGGAAATTAATTAAAGCATTTAAATAGTGCTTGGATCTTATTAGCTTGGCTATTGGCGTGTTTAAGTTGATAATTGAAGTTATCTAATCCTCCTATCATATTAAAAATATTTACGAGTTCAGAAAGAACGTACAGAGCTTTAGAAGCAGAAGCAGCAGTTAAGTTAGCAGTATTAGTATTATTAGGAATAGATTGCTCTGAGACCGATTGTATGGTATTTTCCGGGGTTCCTTTGAAGTAACTTGCATAGGAGACACCCTCGGTAACTGGCCGGCTGTTGAAGGCAGTCCTTGGCGCTTCTTGGTTCTGATTGACCGGGAGGCGTGGCTTGGGAACATTGGGCATCCTCTCCAAGCGGCGAGGTGCCCCATCTCATGGCAATTGATGCATTTTGGATTTTCGATTCTTTCTTTGATATGGCTGTCCTTAATATAATGTTCTCCCCACATTTTAGGCATCTTTTTTTGTAGCTGCAGTTTTGGACGAATGGTGAAACAGATTGCAGCAAAAGCATTGCGACGCTCCTGGTTTGCGGTTGAATTTCCCCTCTCGAACCGAGAAGTGAAGGAGGCGATTTAACCTCGAAGATCTTGTTGCTTTCAGGGGCTTTTCGATAAACAATTTACCACACTGGGATAGGTGCCTTGGTCTTCAGATTTGTTAATTGACGGACTTGGTCTATCTGAAATAACATAGTGAGCAAAGATAAATTATACTTATGCACATATATTTTAAAAAATAGTGGTGATAAAAAATGAGTTTAATTTAATGTAGTATTACAGACAGGATGCAACATTATTTATAAACATGGATTCTGAAACTTTAAATGAAATATTCCAAAAATTTAAACACGACGATTTTTAGGTTGACGGAGCTCCTTGGTTGCTAGGTAACCGTTAGCTCCTTCTTTGCATATGAACGGGAAGTTATTTTAGCTTTAGGCCCATTGCATTAAAAAAATAAATAATTAAAATAGAGATAATAAATATCGAGAAGAGAATTTTTTTTTTTCTCAATAAAGTATTTAATAATTATTAATTATAATTTAATAATTAAAATAATAAAACAAAAGATTTTGAATAATTACAAACTGAACTTAGTTTGAAAGAGAACGTAAATAATAAAAATACTTTCAATAGGTTAAACTAATTCAAAAGGAGTACAAGTTAAAAATAACAAAAAACGTTTCAGAGCAATTTGTTAAGACAGGATGAACTGGTAATGACGGGGGATATCGGCGAATCGTACAAATGAGCAAACAATTGTAAATGAGCAATACAGTTGCAAAATGAGCGATAGAGGAGCAGAGTCTGGGGAGGGAAACGAAAACGTTTCGACTACCAAGTCTTGTAAACAATATAGTCACTACGTGGCATTGTTAGATGGTTTGGAGCACATACAGTTGGCAAAGATTCGTAGCTTGTCAGCTTTATTGTTGATAGAATTGATTTGATTGATTAAATTTGGAAGATTTTTGATATCAGCGAAAAGAGAAATGAATTCTTTCATTAATATAATAGCATTTTGGAATAAATTGAGATCTTCAATTCCAGGTAGTGAACTTGGTTGATTTTGAATTACAAAAGCTGAAGGAGGTACGGCTGCAGTTGCATTTACGTTGTTTTTAAGCATGGGAGCAAATTTTATGTTTGGGTAACTTGTCTAGGAGGAATAACTTTGGGATAGGCAGCCTGTCTGTTAGAGTTAGTATTTATCTTTGGGAATTTGGCGCAGCCTCTCCAAGCTGCTAAGTGTCCTGTAGCGTTGCAATTAATGCATTTTGGCACCTCAAGCTTCCTTCATTTGGACACTTCTTAGATGAATGAAATCGTTCAATGTCTTCATCTTACATTACGTTAGATAAAATATTTCAAAAATTTTACAAATTTCTTTGTTATAAGAGTTCAAATATATTACGGGTTATCACTTGCAGAATTCTTAGGAAAGTTAGAGAGCATGTTACCAGAGAAAAGGACAAATGATAGATCAGACTAAATCTTACCTGCTAGTGAATTTTGTTTCCTATAATGTTACTTTTCATATGATGCATTTTAAAATTCGATTTTTAAAATTAAAATTATTTTTTTATGTGATTAAAACCTCCACAAATATAATTGTCAACCTCCACAAATAAATTAATCTTCCTATCAAACTTACATGTTTGTATCAATCGGATTTGGCTGTTTGCTAATTTTTCACCCAACTGTGGTCGAGCAAATCGGTAGGACGTCCAAATTTCCAATCAATGCACATTGGTTGGAAACCTAAAAAAGGAGACTAAATGACAAATGTACTGGAGCCTATTCTAAGGATGCATGGGGTAAATCTACATGAATGTCAATTCATGAGTTTATTAAATGAAAGCCGAAAGAGTATTGACAAGCTGGAATTAATGGAAGATGAATCAAATCGTTTACGACAATGAATAGTAGTTATACTGACACATAAAGCAGTAACACAGGCATGCATATGAAGAATTACAAGTTATGACAGCTTAACACTATCAATGCATGCACAGAATGATTAAAATTATTGTCCTGAACTTCGAAGATATCTGCAAAAGACTTTCATTGTTATTTCGCGCAATGGCAGTAGCGATGGAGCAAGTGTGTTTGTTCCGAAGGAGCCTGCTTTAATGGTGAATATTTAAGTGTGTACCTATATTGTGGAATTAAAAATTTACCACAAAATTTTGAGAACTTTTGGCTGCCCTCCTTAATATGGACCATGCAAAACATTGTCGTTACTGTGAATTCAATAAGAGAAATAATGATGTAAAATGGAAAGGAAAAAAGAAAACTACAGTTTTCCTTCTTAAGGTACAAAATTAAATGTAGGAGAAACATTAATTAAGCTTAACTCTTAATATGTTGCCATAATTATTTTTCCCAACTGTTTACTTCGATTCACTTACGAACAGACAAAGCTGATAGCCTAAAGGTAAAACAGATTTTCTACACAACTGGAAACGTATCACTCTTATTATTCAGCAACTACATGTATAGTTACCTTAACAGAAATAGGATGCAAAGCTAGTTCATGTAAGCTTCGAAAAATATTGAATATATATACAGGTTTCTAATAAAATAATGTTGGTAACTCTATTGAGTGGTCTTTGATGCAACATGAGAGGGAATAATATTATTTATAGACACACAACTAAAATTTTAAAAGATATATTTCGAAGCTCGAATGAAAATGTTAGATGTAAATCGCTATGTTGTGAGAGTGCAAATGATTGATTTAATTGATTATTCGACGTAGTTTGTTCAATTACAGGATATCGCTGTAAATGGCAATTGCAATAGTTCTTACTGATTTGACATGTTGCGAAAGCAACTTGGCTACGCAAGCAGCCGCTATTGCAACAGTTCGACTGCGATTTGTGGAAAGTAGACGACATTTTATTTATTAGTGGTATTATTCGGATGTATGCAAACTAAAAATAGTTGTCAAAATAAAAATTTAACAGATATTGCCGAATTCTTTTTTAATGTAATTATGATTTTTAAAATATATAAAATAAAATTTTAATTTATTGAAATTAAAATTCTATTTTTTTATGATTATCTGCCTTACAAAAATTAACCTTTTCTCTTAATTACGTTTCTCCGCTTGAATCCGTCTAATGAAGGATGCTTAAATACTGGTCTCTATACTAAGTATGGGCATAATAAATCTACATTAATAGCAGTGACATAGTTGAGTATGAGAAAAAAAAAAAAAGGGAATGAATTTGTAGAATGGAGATGCCCTAAGAAGATACAAGTAAAATATTCAGAACTTGTTTTAGGTGCACAGACTAAACACATTTGTGATTATTTAACCACTATATATCTAGTAGCTACTTGTGTTCCTCAAATTCCATCGACAACTGACACTTTTCTTATAATAGACATCATATATACAGATTTAACAAAAAAAAAAAATTGAGATAAATTTATTAATTAAAATTTGATGCAATATTTTTCAGAAGATGCAACATTATTTAAAAAGATACACTCTAAAATCTTAAAGGATATATTTCGAAATATTAATAAATATATACGTAAACTTGTTTGCTATAAGAATGGCAATGGTTGATTTAAATGAAGCATGTTTCAATAGTTTGACACCATGATGTTAGGAAGGCAGACGATCGTTTTAATGATGAATGAGACAAACGGATTATTCGTATATCAGCCAGATATATGCTACGCTAAGTATTTTTTTTTTCTTTTTTTAATTTTTCAAATCTTTTCCATTTAATTTTATTTTTTTATCCGATTTAATTTAAAATTTTATTTATTTAAAATTAAATTTATTTTTATTGTGATTAGTTTCAATTAGTTCTTTCTTAAAAGCATCACATTTTAGATTCTATTTTATTTCAGCTGAAATCAAGTATTGTGAGAGTTATAAACTGAAGAATGTTTGAGTAACATGATTCAGTTCTGTTTATTTTTATGGGGGAATATTGTTTTCGTGTTTTACTCAAATGTGGACCACTCTTTCTTAAGTTTTTGATAGTGAAGTCTATAAGACAAGCATTTGAAATTCCTAACTCGTGTAATGTCTAATTGAGCTGAGAAAGACTTGGGAGACAGTGTCCAAAATTCGAATGAAGCAATAAAAACTATCATTGAAGACATTATGATACACAAAATCCTTCTAATAATTAAAAATGGTTTAAAAAGTTTTTTTCAGAAAACATGTTTTCTTATTTTTATTATAATAACAGTGTTTTACACTTACACATGTACAGGGTTTTACACTTACATGTGTAGCTGATTACCCCATTTTTTTTTTTCGTAGACTAAATTTCTAAACAAGTTGATATTTTTATATAACTTTTGCGTTTTTCATTTGTTATATGAAGAAATTAATTAAAAAAAACATTTTACTCGCTCTTGACATTTTTAATAATTTACAATTATTTTTTAGTAATTTTCATTCAATAATTTACATTTTTCGTAATTGTCGGCTTTAAGGTACAAACAAAAGATTCATCATTATAAATATGTTTAACAATTATTAAAAAAATTTTCTAAGATTATTGTCACTACAATGTGTTACACATATTTATTAATTGTCACATTTTTTTCCTTTGATTCTTAAAATTTTAAACGAGATATTTTGTAATACATTAACTGCGATTTTTATTTATTATATAAAATACCCTATGAAATATAACTATTACCGAGAAGTACTACGAGAACATAAATGAGGTGAAATTTAGTTTAAACCATAGTTTTTTATTAGGGCATTTCGTGTAATCCACGTTCCTTTACATTTTCCATAATTATTTGCTTCTGTGCACTTGCAAATTAATTGCTCATCGCAATAAACGAGAAAATATTAAAACCTTGTTTACTTCATAATCTATCACATTTCTGTATTACTCAAGCGACTAATTAAATAGTTGCAATTTCTGGAAATAAGACTCAAACTAATAATAAAAAATATATATACAGGTTTTCCAGAAATTATTTGTGGTAAAAATTGTTGAGGGAAATTTGAGGCAACATTAATTGAAACATTAATAAAATTCGTTAATAATTAACTTCCTTTTGTTTTAATTAAAAATGCCAACTCTAAAATTTAAAATGTAATATTTTGAAATTATAACCATATTTCATGTAAATTCCTTTTCTTATATGAGTGTCAAGGGTCGATCAATTGAAGCAGTTTTCTACAGTTAGACGAATTGTGTGCGGAAATGTTCATTTTAAAGATGATTGGCAGAGGGGTTAGACAAATATAAAAGCACCATAAATCTTTTTTTTTTTTTTTTTTCAATTTAAAATTTGTTAGTCATTTTGGAATATTTTTCTTCTATTTTCATTTTGATTTAATTTATTTTAAAATTTTAATTATTTAAAGTTAAAATAATTTTTATCGTGATTAAACTTGAGAAACTTTTTTTCACCTTAATACAACGCTCATTTACCGGTCTACCACCACTTGCAATATTTTTCAGAACATGGAGATTTAACCATAGCTAAGAAGTCATGGTTATGTACCACGTTGCTGATGGAAATCCTACTAAGGAAATATTTATAAAAGAATGTACTCGTGTATGTGCTAAGAATTGCGGATGACACTGTATGCTGGAAAATTCTTTAAAATGCGAGTACAAAGAAGGAGTTTAACGGTCTTATGGAAATGAAATTATTAAAAACTGAGTGAAATGTTTACAATTAAAGAATAACCCACAGAATTACATGTCTAGAAATACTATGTTTTTTTAATATTTAGCATGTAACATTTTTCTTGGAAGTTGTAGAGTTACAGGTAATATATATGACAATAATTTCTGTTAATGGTTTCCAAATCGAGCATACTAGGATTGAAACTCGAGAAACGTTTCAATCTGTCGTTTAATCGATAAGCGTTATTGTATATTATAAAAAAAAATTGTTATTAATTTGTTTGAATTCACTTACATATTATACACCTGACTATTGACTAAAATATGCAGAATTTTTTTTTCTATTCAATGGTAAAGCTATACAAAAATGGGGAAAAATACAAAATTAAGAAGAAAATGCACACGAGTTCAACACAGTTGACCGAAGTCATGGCCTTAAGATATGCCCAGTATCTCGCCGTCTCAGATTCGCCATGAAGTGCCAAACAGCAATAGAAATGAGATCGAATCGGCGAGAAATATGCCAAATCTAAATAATACTACTTGGTTCGTTATATTGACAATATACCAGAACTTTTTGTTTAGTGACATTGATTGTCTCCTTTATTATTATTGGCACTTTACTGATTGCATAGTTGCTATTCGGGAGAAAATTCCCTCTATTTAAGCATTAAAACTCGTGAATAAAAATTTTGGTTTACCTAATAACAAAAAAAGCGCACATTCTAATAATTTAAATAAATTTATTTCGAAATTTTAATGAGAGATCTATGAAAATTGCTGTGTTATATGAGGTTGGTTAGTTAATGGCTGATTCCACTGGAGCAATTTTCAATATTTCGACGGCCTACTGTTTGGAAAATAGACGATCGTTTTAAAGAAAGACGAAACTGTCGATAGCGATTATTAATATACATGTAAGTAGTATAAGCTGAAATAATCATAAAAAAAACTCTCTTTAAGTCGTATCAAGGCAAATGGTAAATGGTTTTAAGGTAAAAAAGTGTATGGTTTTTAAGGTAAGTGAGTACGTTGCACTTTCGCTGGTCATGAGTGACATTAAGTGTGTTCATTGAAACAAGATGTGAAAATGTCGACTGCAGCAAAATAATCTGGAATCCAAATTTAAAGCGGGGTAATTAAGAATATTTCGCTCATCCTTCATTGTATGGTATAGAATAGTTTGAAATGTAGCACCCAAGCAGCCAAAATAAAGCACTTATGCAGAAGGAATGAGCAGTTGAGAACAGACAGATAAAGCACTACCACTGGCATGCATACCATGAATTACAAGTTATGTCTTCTTAACACTATCAATATATGCACAAGAATGATTAAAATCACTGTCTGATGTCCGCCTTAGATGTATTTGACACAAAATTAGTGTAAACATATGAATATATATAAACAAGTTTCTAAGAACATAATGGTAAATAATGGCTATTTCATTGGTGGACTTTGATGCAACACTTTTAGAGATGAATATTATTTACACGACGACGATTTGTAGGTGGACGGAGCTCCTTGGTCCAAGCAACCGTTAGATCCCTTCTTTGCATACGAGATGGGAGATTACTTTAGCTTTAAGCCCATTGCATTAAAAATAAACACTTAATATAGAGATAATAATAAATGGAGATAGAGTAGCTCTCAATAAAGTATTTAAAAATTATTAATTACAATTTAATTATTAAAAATAAAGTAAGAGGAATTTTAAGAAATTTACAAAACTGAACGTATTTAGTTTGAAGAGAACTTAAATATAATTAAAATAAAAAGACTTTCAATAGGTTGATGTAATTCAAAAAGAGTAAAAGTTAAAAATAACAAAAACCTTTTCAGAGCTGTTCAGAGAGGATGAACTGGTAACGACAAGGAAATCTGCGAATCGTACAAGGTCAGTTGCACAGTGGGCAAGCCAGTGGGAAGAAGCAGCAATCATTGGACGCGGCTAGCGCGGTGATTCAGAAAAGAGGATATCAATACTATTGAATAATGTTCTGGACTGCCCGAAGCCGTTTGCGGTTTTTAAAAAACGAAATATCGTACTTTCAGTAATTATCGAAGATCTTTTTAGAACCAGACTTGTTTATATTAGGAATGGAATCATACAGAAATCTTTCGCGATTTTGTGGCTACCAAATTTGTCTAAAAACTAGGAATTGAAAGTGCATGCTTATGATATACTCGTTTCTGAAGAACCAGCGCGAACTTATGATCGATTTCCGACGTAATTTTTATTATTTTCTAATCTTTGGAGATGCCAAGGCCGAATCCGTGATCATTCTGATAATTTTGTTTTGCAGTCTTTCGAGAATCCGGGATGGTGTTTGCTTTAGAAGTAGAACCCCAAACTTGGTATAATGGGTCCTGAGGTATGAAATGTAGATTAGCGTTTTAAGTTTTAATTGTTAATGAGGGAGTTTCCTAATTGGTTATTTGGTTATTTAATTTGTGCGAGATGATATTTAATATGAGAGCAATAGTTAAGATTCTTATCTAAAATTACACCTGGCCAAATTACCACATTTTGCTTCTTTAGACCTGGAAATAGTAGTATTATAAATGGTTATGTCTAGGGTATTAATATATATTTTCCTCGTAAATAGTACTGCTTCACTCTTCGT
>BPLR01004863.1:0-27820 GCA_021605095.1 Caerostris extrusa | reverse complement strand
AACTAGAACAGATATTGCACCCTGTATTTCAATTCCAACAAATGATATTTGTACTAGAATAGTGGAGAGTGTAAATAGTGAATAATTGAGAAAAAATTATGTTGATGAGAAATTGTAAAAGTTATTTGTATTTATTTAAATGTACAGAAAACAATTTTTTAAAACGAATTGCATATTATAGTAAAATTAAAAAGCAAAATCGATAAATAGGGATCACTGGGTTTGGCCAAAAAATTATTTTCTCAAAAGTGTGCTAAGAAAAAGGGTTGCGATGGTAAGTGAAGGGAATTGCAAAAACAGTACAAGAAATCCAGGTTTACCACATTTGGCAGTTTATCGTTCAAATGGCGCCAAATCCCAACAGCACCTATTTTGCGATTTAGACAAAATTAAAATTAAATTTAACAAAATTAAATAACGTGACTGATAAAAAAAATATCTTTTCTCAGCTATATCAAAAGACATCAAAAAGGATGTCTGGAATCAGTTAATTTTTAAAACGCCTTAAATATGATTAAATTTAGCGTCAAATGTATCTTTCGTAATCTATAAACAGTTTCCACTTCAGATAACTGTTTACTATGAAATTCTCCTTTTAATACGCTGTTAAAAATGATAAGAGTTTGCGATGAATTGTAAAAAAATCACATTGCAAATATATAAAATCACGTGCAGTTACTGATAATCTTTTCGTCCCTTTATTACTTTTTTTCACATATAACCTTATTATCATTGTTAAATTGCAATGAACTTTCTGCTCCAAATAATAATAATAAATTTTTATTTAATTTTTTTAACAAATTTTTTATTAATATTTTTTTTTTTTAATTCTATTTTTAAAAGCAAATAGATATTCTTCATATGAAGAGAAACAGCAGATAATAATTAATATTCGACCAGGAAACTTAACAGTGAACTCGTATCTCAATCTGCCTAGTATCAATCTGAAGCCATCATGATAAACAAAGCTCTATATAAATAAACAATATAAAGATTTTAAAATTATGTTTTTATTTTTAAAAAAAAAATTTCAATTCTTTCAAATTGAATAGTTATACCCAGATGGCTAAAATATAATTGAATATATCTATCATTATATTAACAATGTTTGGAAGGTGTGACCTAGTGTATTGGGTGCTGTGTTTCCTGACTAACAGGAGCCTGTTTCGATATTCAACAAACGACACAAAAGTTTTTATGCTTTAGCCTGGTATTGGGGTGATAAGTTCGTTGGATGGAATGCCACCCCTTCCCCCTTTGGACATGAAAGGAAGGGAAGAATATTGACCTCTGATGGCATCTTTGGGTGTGTTTGTTCAAAATTGGGTAGTAGAAAGAGGATGCATTTTAACTGACCACTCATTATCCTTAAGTAACGTTGAATCAGCTACATGTCTGCCATTGTAATGACGAATGACCTCAGATCAGCGTACCCGTCATTCGAAAACAGAAATAATAACAAATTATCAGCCGTTTCAAACTATCTGTATGGCCTCTTTGAACTTTTTTCACCCTGATAATATTGTTTATATTCTTAAAAACTTGTTTTTATTCTTAAAATATTGTTTATATTATTAATTTTCATTTATGAACAAAGCAAAAGTCGTTGTGGTTTTATATTTTTTGATCTCACAAGATATGTTTTAATTTATGGAGATATAGTATTACTTTTTAGGTTGATGTCCATAATGAAATTATATACTAAATAAAGACATATAGCATATAAAAAGTAAAAGTCCAAAATTTAACAGAAATCAATTCACACGCTTAAAAATAAATTGTATTACTTTAAAATAACTTATATTTAATAAAACAATATCATGAGTTAATTAAAATAGAGAAAACCAGTATACTTTGACAAATAATATATTTTGATTTCAGTGCCTTTTAAATATATAAAGATTTTTATACTTAGCAAAATTAATAAGAGTACATTGAAATGCAATTAACATAAATAAAAAATATCTACAGAATCGAAAAAACAACATTTTAATGCAATCAAAAATTAATAAGCGAAGATAAAAAAAATGTAATGTCACGAAGTTTATGCTATTAAGAATCTAACAACATTTTGTAACATTAAAGAAAAATTAAATGCAGATTAAATAAGAAAGCTAAGTTGCCCATTTTAATTAACATAAAAATAATTACACTTGCTATTGATAAACACGATTTCAATACAGACTAAATTAATAGCACTTCTCAAAATATGACTTGAATAATTAGTTTTTAAAAATAGAATCATGTAATATTAATGAATCTTGAAAAAAATTTAATATTGTTATAGTATTTTAGAAATTAGATCAACCGAGTTAGCTGAAAATTAAAGGCTCAAAACAGCCCACCTGTTATATGGCTATAAACTATGCCACAAATATTGAAATGGCAGTTGAAAATACAACAAACTATAACAAAATATAATAATGAAATATTTATTTTGAATAAGGTTTAAAGTTGATAATGCATCTACTTTGAAACGAATAGTATAATTACTAAAAAGAAATCCTTTTTGTTTATATTATTTTATCTGTAAATTTACAAATTTTATTCTATTAAAATTATGAAATGACCATATATAACAAAAAAAAATTGTTTGAATTAAGTTTTTATTTCCTTTTCATATTCCTTCCCCTTATGGTTTGCCGAGCTGAATTACTGGGTCACTTAAATATATGTGGCCAGTTTATCTTTTATCTTGTCCTTCAAGAAATAAATAAGATTGGCAGGAGTCCTTACCTCTGTATGTGAAAAAATATCTTCCATCTGTAAAACAGGTCTCTTGTCCTCACCCATATAGGTTTTCCTGGAAGACAAATGTTTGCACTACAGCAGGTGCGAATAAATGGGCGTCTGTATTGTGCTGTCAAAGCTCTGGACATCATCGTGCAGAGGTACAAAATCATGCCTTCATGATTGCGATATAAAAAAATAGTAATAACAATAAAGTGCTATCATGTAATTTGACCGAGATTTCTAGCTTCTTAAATAACTTTTGTTGTCTTCCTCTAAAGAGTTGTCTGATAAGTGTGATACAGTTCGGAACAATAGAAGAGCCGCTGTTATCAGCGGCTGTGCAGAATTATCAATCATGTCGTCTAATTTTCACTTCTTCATATTCAAGCAAGAAATGTGTCATTTCCCTTTTCCTGCAACAGGAAATTGAGTTGACAGTAACTTCTTTTCGAATTGTGATAAGCTATTTATGCTGCGTTACAATTAATGGTTATTTCTAGTTGCTTAGTTAAAATAAAAAATAATTTTTAATAAGCTGATAAGAATTGTTTTTATGGCACCAGTACCATATATGTACACAGTAAAGCAAGCAATTTCGTGTAGTCTTGAAATTAGTATAAGAAATATAAAGCCTAGTTAAAAGACGCATTAAATTTTAAAACAAAAAGGTTTAGGTATCAGGTATAAGGTAAAAGGTACCTCTAGGTATAAGTGTTTTAGCGAGCAAGAAGAATCAGGTTCAAATTCATTTGTTGTATACGGGTTGTTATTGTATCTTATCCTCAGTGACCTGCAGTGCGGGACAGACATCTCATAAGTAAACTACTCATAGATGGAGGAAAAGGGAAGGAGCAGATTCTGCTGTGATAGTCAGACTTTGTGACTTGATAGCCAGACTTGTGATAGTCAGACCAAGTCAGACTTCTACCTTTATGTAGAAGGCTTGCTTGGCTCCGTGTTGCTGAAGAAGGAAGGTAGTGCCGTCCGGGAGGACTTTTAGGCTACCCCTCATTTGCGTATTATATGGGAGAAAACCGAAAAACTCCCACCAAGTGGTCCAAATAATAAGGCAAGAAGCTTAACATCGCAAACGTCATCAGGTCTCCTCGTTTTTTAGAAACAATGTCTACAACAAAGCCACCAGCGGATGGAACCTCAGCCTTAATGTTCACCAGCGGCGCGCGTTGCCACTGAGCCACGAGTCGGGCATGTTGTGTTCGGTGTCTTCAAAAACGAGGCGTTTGTGACAAGATGAGTCATTAGGGCTCCTCGTTTTTTAGAAACAATGTCTACAACAAAGCCACCAGCGAATGGAACCTCAGCCTTAATGTTCACCAGCGGCGCACGTTGCCACTGAGCCACGAGTCGGGCATGTTGTGTTCGGTGCCTTCAAAAACGAGGCGTTTGTGACAAGATGAGTCATTAGGTCTCCTCGTTTTTTAGAAACAATGTCTACAACAAAGCCACCAGCGAATGGAACCTCAGCCTTAATGTTCACCAGCGGCGCGCGTTGCCACTGAGCCACGAGTCGGGCATGTTGTGTTCGGTGCCTTCAAAAACGAGGCGTTTGTGACAAGATGAGTCATTAGGTCTCCTCGTTTTTTTAGAAACAATGTCTACAACAAAGCCACCAGCGAATGGAACCTCAGCCTTAATGTTCACCAGCGGCGCGCGTTGCCACTGAGCCACGAGTCGGGCATGTTGTGTTCGTTGCCTTCAAAAACGAGGCGTTTGTGACAAGATGAGTCATTAGGCCTCCTCGATTTTTAGAAACAATGTCTACAACAAAGCCACCAGCAGATTGAACCTCAGCCTTAATGTTCACCAGCGGCGCACGTTGCCACTGAGCCACGAGTCAGGCATGTTGTGTTCGTTGCCTTCAAAAACGAGGCGTTTGTGACAAGATGAGTCATTAGGTCTCCTCGTTTTTAGAAACAATGTCTACAACAAAGCCAAAAGCAGATTGAACCTCAGCCTTAATGTTCACCAGCGGCGCACGTTGCCACTGAGCCACGAGTCGGGCATGTTGTGTTCGTTGCCTTCAAAAACGAGGCGTTAGTGACAAGATGAGTCATTAGGGCTCCTCGTTTTTAGAAACAATGTCTACAACAAAGCCACCAGCAGATTGAACCTCAGCCTTAATGTTCACCAGCGGCGCACGTTGCCACTGAGCCACGAGTCGGGCATGTTGTGTTCTGTGCCTTCAAAAACGAGGCGTTTGTGACAAGATGAGTCATTAGGGCTCCTCGTTTTTAGAAACAATGTCTACAACAAAGCCACCAGCGAATGGAACCTCAGCCTTAATGTTCACCAGCGGCGCACGTTGCCACTGAGCCACGAGTCGGGCATGTTGTGTTCGGTGCCTTCAAAAACGAGGCGTTTGTGACAAGATGAGTCATTAGGGTCTCCTCGTTTTTTTAGAAACAATGTCTACAACAAAGCCACCAGCGAATGGAACCTCAGCCTTAATGTTCTCCAGCGGCGCGCGTTGCCACTGAGCCACGAGTCGGGCATGTTGTGTTCGGTGCCTTCAAAAACGAGGCGTTTGTGACAAGATGAGTCATTAGGTCTCCTCGTTTTTTAGAAACAATGTCTACAACAAAGCCACCAGCGAATGGAACCTCAGCCTTAATGTTCACCTGCGGCGCGCGTTGCCACTGAGCCACAAGTCGGGCATGTTGTGTTCGTTGCCTTCAAAAACGAGGCGTTTGTGACAAGATGAGTCATTAGGTCTCCTCGTTTTTAGAAACAATGTCTACAACAAAGCCACCAGCAGATTGAACCTCAGCCTTAATGTTCACCAGCGGCGCACGTTGCCACTGAGCCACGAGTCGGGCATGTTGTGTTCGGTGCCTTCAAAAACGAGGCGTTTGTGACAAGATGAGTCATTGGGTCTCCTCGTTTTTAGAAACAATGTCTACAACAAAGCCACCAGCAGATTGAACCTCAGCCTTAATGTTCACCAGCGGCGCACGTTGCCACTAAGCCACGAGTCGGGCATGTTGTGTTCGGTGCTTCAAAAACGAGGCGTTTGTGACAAGATGAGTCATTAGGGCTCCTCGTTTTTAGAAACAATGTCTACAACAAAGCCAGTAGCGGATGGAACCTCAGCCTTAATGTTCACCAGCGGCGCACGTTGCCACTGAGCCACGAGTCGGGCATGTTGTGTTCGTTGCCTACAAAAACGAGGCGTTTGTGACAAGATGAGTCATTAGGTCTCCTCGTTTTTTAGAAACAATGTCTACAACAAAGCCACCAGCAGATTGAACCTCAGCCTTAATGTTCACCAGCGGCGCACGTTGCCACTGAGCCACGAGTCGGGCATGTTGTGTTCGGTGCCTTCAAAAACGAGGCGTTTGTGACAAGATGAGTCATTAGGCCTCCTCGTTTTTAGAAACAGTCTACAACAAAGCCACCAGCAGATTGAACCTCAGCCTTAATGTTCACCAGCGGCGCACGTTGCCACTGAGCCACGAGTCGGGCATGTTGTGTTCGTTGCCTTCAAAAAACGAGGCGTTTGTGACAAGATGAGTCATTAGGACTCCTCGTTTTTAGAAACAATGTCTACAACAAAGCCACCAGCAGATTGAACCTCAGCCTTAATGTTCACCAGCGGCGCACGTTGCCACTGAGCCACGAGTCGGGCATGTTGTGTTCGGTGCCTTTAAAAACGAGGCGTTTGTGACAAGATGAGTCATTAGGTCTCCTCGTTTTTAGAAACAATGTCTACAACAAAGCCACCAGCAGATTGAACCTCAGCCTTAATGTTCACCAGCGGCGCACGTTGCCACTGAGCCACGAGTCGGGCATGTTGTGTTCGGTGCCTTCAAAAACGAGGCGTTTGTGACAAGATGAGTCATTAGGCCTCCTCGTTTTTAGAAACAATGTCTACAACAAAGCCACCAGCAGATTGAACCTCAGCCTTAATGTTCACCAGCGGCGCACGTTGCCACTGAGCCACGAGTCGGGCATGTTGTGTTCGGTGCCTTCAAAAAACGAGGCGTTTGTGACAAGATGAGTCATTAGGTCTCCTCGTTTTTAGAAACAATGTCTACAACAAAGCCACCAGCAGATTGAACCTCAGCCTTAATGTTCACCAGCGGCGCACGTTGCCACTGAGCCACGAGTCGGGCATGTTGTGTTCGGTGCCTTCAAAAACGAGGCGTTTGTGACAAGATGAGTCATTAGGCCTCCTCGTTTTTTAGAAACAGTCTACAACAAAGCCACCAGCAGATTGAACCTCAGCCTTAATGTTCACCAGCGGCGCACGTTGCCACTGAGCCACGAGTCGGGCATGTTGTGTTCGGTGCCTTCAAAAAACGAGGCGTTTGTGACAAGATGAGTCATTGGGTCTCCTCGTTTTTAGAAACAATGTCTACAACAAAGCCACCAGCAGATTGAACCTCAGCCTTAATGTTCACCAGCGGCGCACGTTGCCACTAAGCCACGAGTCGGGCATGTTGTGTTCGGTGCTTCAAAAACGAGGCGTTTGTGACAAGATGAGTCATTAGGGCTCCTCGTTTTTAGAAACAATGTCTACAACAAAGCCAGTAGCGGATGGAACCTCAGCCTTAATGTTCACCAGCGGCGCACGTTGCCACTGAGCCACGAGTCGGGCATGTTGTGTTCGTTGCCTACAAAAACGAGGCGTTTGTGACAAGATGAGTCATTAGGTCTCCTCGTTTTTTAGAAACAATGTCTACAACAAAGCCACCAGCAGATTGAACCTCAGCCTTAATGTTCACCAGCGGCGCACGTTGCCACTGAGCCACGAGTCGGGCATGTTGTGTTCGGTGCCTTCAAAAAACGAGGCGTTTGTGACAAGATGAGTCATTAGGCCTCCTCGTTTTTAGAAACAGTCTACAACAAAGCCACCAGCAGATTGAACCTCAGCCTTAATGTTCACCAGCGGCGCACGTTGCCACTGAGCCACGAGTCGGGCATGTTGTGTTCGTTGCCTTCAAAAACGAGGCGTTTGTGACAAGATGAGTCATTAGGACTCCTCGTTTTTAGAAACAATGTCTACAACAAAGCCACCAGCAGATTGAACCTCAGCCTTAATGTTCACCAGCGGCGCACGTTGCCACTGAGCCACGAGTCGGGCATGTTGTGTTCGGTGCCTTTAAAAACGAGGCGTTTGTGACAAGATGAGTCATTAGGTCTCCTCGTTTTTAGAAACAATGTCTACAACAAAGCCACCAGCAGATTGAACCTCAGCCTTAATGTTCACCAGCGGCGCACGTTGCCACTGAGCCACGAGTCGGGCATGTTGTGTTCGGTGCCTTCAAAAACGAGGCGTTTGTGACAAGATGAGTCATTAGGCCTCCTCGTTTTTTAGAAACAATGTCTACAACAAAGCCACCAGCAGATTGAACCTCAGCCTTAATGTTCACCAGCGGCGCACGTTGCCACTGAGCCACGAGTCGGGCATGTTGTGTTCGGTGCCTTCAAAAACGAGGCGTTTGTGACAAGATGAGTCATTAGGCCTCCTCGTTTTTAGAAACAATGTCTACAACAAAGCCACCAGCAGATTGAACCTCAGCCTTAATGTTCACCAGCGGCGCACGTTGCCACTGAGCCACGAGTCGGGCATGTTGTGTTCGGTGCCTTCAAAAACGAGGCGTTTGTGACAAGATGAGTCATTAGGTCTCCTCGTTTTTAGAAACAATGTCTACAACAAAGCCACCAGCAGATTGAACCTCAGCCTTAATGTTCACCAGCGGCGCACGTTGCCACTGATCCACGAGTCGGGCATGTTGTGTTCGGTGCATTCAAAAACGAGGCGTTTGTGACAAGATGAGTCATTAGGTCTCCTAGTTTTTTAGAAACAATGTCTACAACAAAGCCACCAGCAGATTGAACCTCAGCCGTAATGTTCACCAGCGGCGCACGTTGCCACTGAGCCACGAGTCGGCCATGTTGTGTTCGGTGCCTTCAAAAACGAGGCGTTTGTGACAAGATGAGTCATTAGTCCTCCTCGTTTTTTAGAAACAATGTCTACAACAAAGCCACCAGCGGATGGAACCTCAGCCTTAATGTTCACCAGCGGCGCACGTTGCCACTGAGCCACGAGTCGGGCATGTCGTGTTCGTTGCCTTCAAAAACGAGGCGTTTGTGACAAGATGAGTCATTAGGCCTCCTCGTTTTTAGAAACAATGTCTACAACAAAGCCACCAGCGGATGGAACCTCAGCCTTAATGTTCACCAGCGGCGCACGTTGCCACTGAGCCACGAGTCGGGCATGTCGTGTTCGTTGTCTTCAAAAACAAGGCGTTTGTGACAAGATGAGTCATTAGGGCTCCTCGTTTTTTAGAAACAATGTCTACAACAAAGCCACCAGCAGATTGAACCTCAGCCTTAATGTTCACCAGCGGCGCACGTTGCCACTGAGCCACGAGTCGGGCATGTTGTGTTCTGTGCCTTCAAAAACGAGGCGTTTGTGACAAGATGAGTCATTAGGTCTCCTCGTTTTTCAGAAACAATGTCTACAACAAAGCCACCAGCGGATGGAACCTCAGCCTTAATGTTCACCAGCGGCGCACGTTGCCACTGAGCCACGAGTCGGGCATGTTGTGTTCTGTGCCTTCAAAAACGAGGCGTTTGTGACAAGATGAGTCATTAGGCCTCCCCGTTTTTTAGAAACAATGTCTACAACAAAGCCACCAGCGGATGGAACCTCAGCCTTAATGTTCACCAGCGGCGCACGTTGCCACTGAGCCACGAGTCGGGCATGTTGTGTTCGTTGCCTTCAAAAACGAGGCGTTTGTGACAAGATGAGTCATTAGGGCTCCTCGTTTTTTAGAAACAATGTCTACAACAAAGCCACCAGCAGATTGAACCTCAGCCTTAATGTTCACCAGCGGCGCACGTTGCCACTGAGCCACGAGTCGGGCATGTTGTGTTCGTTGCCTTCAAAAACGAGGCGTTTGTGACAAGATGAGTCATTAGGGCTCCTCGTTTTTTAGAAACAATGTCTACAACATAGCCACCAGCAGATTGAACCTCAGCCTTAATGTTCACCAGCGGCGCGCGTTGCCACTGAGCCACGAGTCGGGCATGTTGTGTTCGTTGCCTTCAAAACGAGGCGTTTGTGACAAGATGAGTCATTAGGTCTCCTCGTTTTTTTAGAAACAATGTCTACAACAAAGCCACCAGCAGATTGAACCTCAGCCTTAATGTTCACCAGCGGCGCACGTTGCCACTGAGC
This sequence comes from Caerostris extrusa, assembly GCA_021605095.1. NCBI lineage: Eukaryota > Metazoa > Arthropoda > Arachnida > Araneae > Araneidae > Caerostris > Caerostris extrusa. The sequence goes on along the minus strand of BPLR01004863.1, from coordinate 17,880 downwards.
CACGAGTCGGGCATGTTGTGTTCGTTGCCTTCAAAAACGAGGCGTTTGTGACAAGATGAGTCATTAGGCCTCCTCGTTTTTTAGAAACAATGTCTACAACAAAGCCACCAGCAGATTGAACCTCAGCCTTAATGTTCACCAGCGGCGCACGTTGCCACTGAGCCACGAGTCGGGCATGTTGTGTTCGTTGCCTTCAAAAACGAGGCGTTAGTGACAAGATGAGTCATTAGGGCTCCTCGTTTTTAGAAACAATGTCTACAACAAAGCCACCAGCAGATTGAACCTCAGCCTTAATGTTCACCAGCGGCGCACGTTGCCACTGAGCCACGAGTCGGGCATGTTGTGTTCGTTGCCTTCAAAAACGAGGCGTTTGCGACAACATGCGTTAACATGCTTCTCCTATAAACAATCAAGCTGTTTAGTGGGTATTTTACAAGACCTTTCTCATACGACACGTACATGCAGGAAAATTAGCCCCAAACTCTTTCCTGAAAACTGCTTCGCCATTAACATCCATTAATCAACTTTTGAGGATAAGCACTAAAAAAATAATTAAACCTGATGAAATACAGCAATTGAAAATATCAGTTGGAGGTATGTGATTGTGTTAGACGTTTGTATCATGTATTGTCATCTTTATCTGATTTATTTCTTCGTTATTATATTTATAAATTATCATTAATTCAGATTCAGATATCGAAGCTAGTTGGGAAGGTTGTGCTGAGTAATGCAAGGCCAGAGGATTGCATCAAGCCTCGTGCTACATCATTTCGAAGGTTAAAAGAGAATTCGTTTAATTTTTGTCACTGGTTTAAATTCGACAATATGAATCTTTTTTCTTCAAACTTCAGATGAATTTTGGGAGGCAAAGGATCTTAGGATTTGAATAAATTTTTTTTAATATTTGGAATAATGAATGAATACTTATCATAAATAAGAAACGTTTTGATTTTGTTGTTCTAATGCAGCTGCCAATACAGAGACAGTTCATCTTCATGTCATAAGCAAGGGCTGCACCGCTGTTAATCCTTTAGCACTACCCAGGGGGCACTTGTAGCTCGAAGATTGCTACTGACACGATTAACATTATTCCTACAACGTTCTACGATCATATAAGACCCGGACCTACGGTTTAAAGTGGATCCCGTACAAACATCCATACCACCGCCGGGACTCGAACACAAAACGTGTGGTACCGAGGGCCGGAGCGCTAGTCACTCGGTCATCAGACCCACAAGATATTTTTTATTTAAGGTAAAAAAAAAATCAATTTTAGAGGTCTCAGATGTATGTGAACTTTAATTTATCAAAGTAAATAAGGCCTTTTTTTTTTTAGATTTATCAGTTATTGTAAATAACTTAAATATCCTTAATGCATTTTTAAATAACTGGGGAATACAATATTTTGAATAAAAATGTCAACTGTTGACAGACAACATAATAGGGCAATAAATATAAAATGATGATAAAGTTGATAAGATTTCTCTACTGCTTAGAAAAAAAAAGATAGTTCACGTCTATATTTTTAAAACATGAAATACTATTCATTTGAATTGTAAATTTTTGTGAGGAATTTAAAAGCCCCAACTTAAATCATTTTCAAGAGAGAGGTAAATTTTTTAAAATTAAATGTTCTGTTTGAATAAGTTTATATCTTTTATCACAATTTTTAATGCTTGTCTACTGTAGTTTTATATTATTCAGCTTAAATATTATAAATGTAGTTAAATATTATGTAATGTATTTTTACTTCAATATCAATAAATATTTTTCAAAGAATTTTTCCAATAAATTCTTAGAACAAATAATTTTTTTAAGGAAATGATTTGTACTGAAACGCATTATGGGTTTAATTGATATATTGGCCATACTATATCTATAATAGTATACTGTATATATAGATATAGTATACTATATATCATATAGTATATTATATACTATATCTACAACATTATACATACTGTATTTAATATTTATGTATTACCCTAATAAATCTTTTTTGGATTTAAAATAGTAACGTTTGAAAAAGAATTTTATTTAATGTAAATAGCACTATCTTAAAAATCTTATAAATTTTGAAAATTATTCGAATTGTGTTTTACATGGTATCTGTCTTATGTTATGTTTATAGCAAGCGATTTCCTCAATATATCTTTAGTAAGTATAAGAAAAAGTCTACATACATGTGACAGAAATGAAAACCAGAGAGATTTATTATGTAAAACTGTATGTTATTTTCTTTTCCTTATTTGATAATGTATTATATATCACAAAAAAATTAAAATTTTTGTTATATATATTTGAATATTGTTTATTAAAATATTTTTAATATAAAATGAGTCTCTTTCAAATGTTGAAATATACTATTATATGGTATCAAAAATTAGAAATTTGCCCTCATTTTTATTTTTTTTGAGTGTATGTGTAATAATACATAAAATAATTTGTACATTTTTTAGTAATAATTTAATACCAAACATTTTTTCGATATTAAATTGTTTAGTGGAAATTTATAGTAACAAGTAAATTAACCATACGCATTTCTTTTAATATCTCTCTATCTATCAATATATATATATATATATATTTATATATAGCATAGTCTTTTGCGATTATATATATATATATATCGCAAATGACTATGCTTAGTATTAAGAAGATTATAACATTTCAAGATCCAGTGAAAATTGTCGAATGCGTTTTTAATTATTATTAATTATTAAGTAATAATTTACAGCTTTAAATAAACTGTAGCTAAAGATCGAATACCTGCATATGTGTTTCAAATCATCTGTAAATTGTAAATTTGATTTAGATTATCTAATATAATTAATTAGAACCTGTTTTCTGAAATTATTGTATTTAGTATATCATTATAGCCAACATAAATATTTAAAACCTTTATAAATCATTATAAATAAAGTCAATATTGTGCTAAAACAAATTTCCACCCTTTTCAATAAATAAATAAATAAATTGCTCAATTTATCATTAACTTTACAATATTTCCTTACCAGTTACAAGGACAGTAAAATAAATACTTGAATTTTAAATATATAGAATATTATTCCAATTACCCCTGTAATTGAGGTGGTCTGCAGGAAAAAACACCTAAAAGTCGCTTTCTGTACATCCCTGCTCTATATTCTTGAAAAGATATGTTTGTAATCATGCTTCCTCCTACCCACTGACAAGAGGAACCCTTGCGGCGTTCAAGAGAAATGGTCAATTGGCCTACACACTCCCACCCGAAGAGGAAATATATTTCGTGTATCCTGCACAGATCTGAGTATCGGGTTTTCAGTTTAGAAAGCGGAGTCCTTCCACGAATCCATAGTTATCTGTCTTTAAATGTGTTAAATATTAAATGTCTCTAATTGCATGTGTAAATAAAGTTGTAAGTTCTCCAACTTTTGCCTCAAGTGTCTTGACTCAACCAACCCAGTTACTATGTGGTTGGTCAACCTGCACCTCACATTTAAAATATTTTCTTACAAAAATGAAATAAAAATTTATTAACACCAAAATATGTGTGTAAAATCATATTTGGCTTTTTAAATAAGCATTATTTAAAATAAATACTATACTAAAGAAAAATAATATATCTGGGGTTTAAAATGTTGCATAAAACTTATTTATGAAATTAATTAAAAATACGTTTGAAAATATTTTCTTTGGTCATTTTAATTTAATTATGGTTTGGGTTTTACGAGTATATGAAAAGTCTTTTATTATTTAGCGTAATTAATTCTTTTGTTATAATTGTTGGTTTCTAGTTGAATATAAAATGTCTGAAATGAAAGTATATTTTTAATGTTCGATAATATTGTAAAAAAAAAGTAAAATTGAATTATACACTTTTTATTTAATCTAATTTTTTGTAATCAGCTAATACATTCTTTTTTATTAAGTATTGTTTGCATGTAAATTACCGGATAATTTTTACTTTTATAGTGCGCAATGTGTAATAAAAAATGTAATAGATGTAAATAAAAATATAAATATTTCCCCAATTAAATAGAGGAAAAGTTTACATATTACTTACGATCTGTACTTTTATATAATCGAAAATACACTCTGCTTATTTTTATACAGATTTCTTAAAAAAATATTAGATTACAAAAATAATTTCGGCAATTAAATCGTTAGTTTAATATTCTAAATTTAAATATGTTTTTAGAATATCTACTGCGTACAAATTAATCACACTTTTTATAAATAAAATATAATTTAATAAATAAATATTGTTCAGATACAAAATAAAAAGATAGTAGTTAATTAACCATGCTTGCAGCAGTTATATTAACATAACATGGCGGTCTAAAAGATTCTGGTTCCACAATGTCCACAATAGCTGAATATGTCGATATGCAGCCTCCAACTATACCGCACCCTATGATTATTATCATGAATATCTTTCGTAAAGAGAAATACTCCTAGGATCAGAAAAATAATCAATCATATTATTGTAATATTTATTAAAATTGCTTATATTTTTATACAAAGAAAAAAATTATATTTCGATCCAAGATAACAAGATTTAAAAGAATGAATAATTAAAAATTCTTAATTTTATAACGTTTTTTTTTTTAATGATTTTTATGTGTATGTAAATGATTTTAATGTGTATTTAATGATTTTATGTGTATGTAAATGATTTAATGTGTATTTAATGGTTTTATGTGTATGTAAATGATTTTATGTGTATGCAAATGATTTTATGTGTATGTAAATGATTTAATGTGTATTTAATGATTTTATGTGTATGTAAATGATTTTATGTGTATTTAATGATTTAATGTGTATTTAATGATTTTATGTGTATGTAAATGATTTAATGTGTATTTAATGTTTTTATGTGTATGTAAAAGGAGGGGCCTGAATGGCCGAGTGGCTAGCGCTCTGGTGCTCGATACCCCGAGTTCGAGTCCCGGCGGTGCCATGGATGTTTGTAGAGGTTCGGAATTCACTTTAAACTGTAGGTCCCGGTCTAATCTGATCATAGAGCATTGCGGGGGCATTGTTACTCCGCGTCTGTGGCTTATCTTCAAGTTGCACGCGCTCCTGAGTAATGCAAAGCGAGTAACGTCTTTTGCAGTGCTTGCCTTAAAGCATCCAAGACCAAGCTGTCTAAGTGTTTGCCAGCTGCATTAGAAAAAAATGTTGTTAAAGGTAAAATTGACTTTCGAAGGCCAGAATAAGAGTTAATTTTCTCATAACAGGATGTCCTTCTTCTACTTCAACGCAACAGTCCCATGGTGGGCCAAGGGCGTCTGCCTATTGGCAGATTTCGAGATTCCGGTCTGACACGACAGGAAGGACTGGTAGGTCATGTCAGACTGGAGATTCCGGTTTGATTATGACTACTCTGTAAAAAGAAAGCATCTCTTTCTTTTTACAGAGTAGGGTTGTCAGCCGTATGCCAATGCTTTTACAATCATGTTAGACCGGCACCTACGGTTTAGAGTGGATTTAATAAAAAGGATTACACATCTTTGTTTTATTATAGTCCTTATACTTAAGTACGTCAGAAGTCGTCAACAAATTTCCAACCATTTTATAATTATACTTCATGGCATGGCCGGCGGGTTAATTTAGGAGATCTTTCTTTGGGATATGGAGATGTTCAATTTGTAATAGTGCAAACATGATCAAGAATCCGTTTTATCACAATAAATAATAAATAAGTAAGCAGGAAAGTCATGTTGCTGAATTCTAGAAGAGAAACCAGAGTCAGTCTATAAGTGTGGTCTAAATTAAGATGACACCATAGGTTGAAGTTGATCCACCAAAAATGTTGTTCCCATTGCAAATTGTTTAATAAGCTTTTTTTTAATTGCTTTGAGAATTGTGACGTATTGGATCATGTGCGTGTGAGTAGCCCAAAGTGGGCTGCACTGACGAACGCTGTTACATAATTTAGCACTACCCAGGCAGCACATGCAGCTTGAAGCTTTGCTACGGAAGAGAGTAATACTACCCCCCACAACGCTCTACAATCATATGAGACCGGCCCTACGTCTTAAAGTGGATTCGGAATCACTACAAATAACCATGGCACCGCCGGGACTCGAACCCAAAACCTGTGGCACCGAGCACCAGAGCGCTAGTCACTGGCCATCAGGCCCCCCAATGTAAGTTTATAGGATCTAGCTTATAGTTCAGATTCATGAATCCTTTTTTTTACTAAAACAAATGTTCTAAAACGCTATAATATCGAAGATATTTCAAAATTCATTTTTTAGAAATAAAAAATTATAATTTTAACGGGTGCAATTTGAAATAAATTAAGATGATAACATAGATTAACATTGAACCACTGAAATGTTGTTCTCATTGCAAATTGTTCAATAACTTTATAGGATCCTATGCTGAAGTTCAGATGCATGAATGCCTTTTCACCGAAATATTTTAAAATGCTATAATATCGAAGATATTTCAAAATTCCATTCTTTAGAAATGAAAATTACAATTTTAACGGGTGCAATTTGAAATAAATTAAGATGACAACATAGATTGACGTTTATCTACCAAAATGTTGTTCCCATTGCAAAGTGCACAACAATCTTATAGGATCCTGTGCTGAAGTTCGATGCATGAATTCTTTTTTACTGAAACAAATGTTCTGAAATACTATAACATTGAAAATACTTCAAAATTCCATTGTTTAGAAATAAAAATTAAAACTTTAACAGATGTTATTTCAAATAAATCAACAAAACTTAATTTTCCATGTGACTTTCATATCATTATTTATTAGATTTCGTTTAAAAGAATTAAAATCGCACAGAAACAAACCTATTTGGCCATGTCGGATCTTGCTGTCCACATAGTTTGAAGTAAAACAAACAAGGAAATATTATGGATGTTAATGTTGTAAGTGATCCACCAATCAAATTCAAAATTTTGCCGAACCTGGGAACAGACTGAGCTACGAATACCACTCCAAGCATTATAAGCGATCTAAGAGCAATTCGCTTCCAACCGAAAACCTAAAAAGAGATGCGATTATCAATTCCTTTATTAGCTTTCACTCTCCCTATATATATCTTGTTCCAATCGCTCATAAAAACCTTTTATTCATTCACTCAAGTTCAAATACATTTTTGGAACTTGTAGTGGATGACACTGATGTTAACAGTTTTTTTCAAATATTATTTCAGTAATTAAATTTAATTAATTAATTTTAGTTTTTTTAGATTTAAGCTGCAATAGAATAGTACAAATAGATGGCGCCAGATAAACTTTAAAAATGAAAGAAAATTATTTACGAAGGACTTTCTGCAATATAGCGAAAAAAAGTAAAATTGACTTTAAAATTTTTTTTTATATCGCTTGTTATCAATTATAATCATCATCATAATCAAAAGTTAACATTATCTTATATTAAAATTGTATTCCGTTTTTTAGCGATTATATATAATCGGGATTCAGGACATACAGTAATAATAAAATTGAAAATGCTCTCCCTATTCGAAAGATGAATATCTACAATATCTTCTGTCATTTTCGTTAAATTGGTGCTTCATAGCTGTTTGACTTTTTTTCCAGAAAATTTTCCCAGAAAGATAGTTATGTTTAATCTGTGTTATGTATGATCTATGTTAATATATATATATATATCGTTTCTAAACTAGCTGTTTTGGACCAGATCGGATCGGTGTGCTTGTAGTGGATTCACTCCCATGTGGTCATCTACGGAAATGAAATTGATCCGCTCTGCTCGCTAGGGAAGGTTACGAACTTCCCAAAGCTTCTTCTTCCAATCTTCAGAGGTTCATTCCATGACTTTAGCCAGAGGGAATACCGCTTGGAGGTCGCCTCCAATTCATGTATGGTACGCCGCTAAATATCCTGGTATGTCCTTGCAGTGCTCCTGTCCTAGATCTGCTCAAACGGCTTTTAGCTAGACTAAGGACTTGCCACACTAAGAGTTTGACCTTCAATGGAGACGAGAAGACAGATACCCTTTGTCAGTGTTCGGCCATCGCGTCTCCTCTCATCTCATCGATTGCATTGCGTGCCTCTGTGAGGCAACTGTTGAATGAGGGGAGGACCGTTTACGATCTATTGATGCAGCATGATCTACTGGATTTGGTTTTTAGATTCTAAATCAAGGGGATACAACAACAACAACATATATATCTTTTAAATAAAAACTCAATGACACGTAGATAAATTCTGCATCCCAAAAATTAAAAAAATTGCAAAATATCCTTCATAATTTATAGAAAATTAGTATAATAATCAAGCTGAATCGTACATTGAAAATTTTTGTTTGATAATAATTTTCTATCTTGTTGTCAATAGTATAGATTGTCAAAATATATTTCCCAAGCTACTATTGCATATGTTAAGTAACAAAACCTTGAAATACATCCCTAAAACTAATTCAAAATTGGTTAAATTGACTTCTGATCAGCAGAGTTATTCATCAAAATAATTACCTATCTAACGTGTTATATTATGATGGTGGCTACGATTTAAATCAGACATGAATAACATTATGTATAAAAACATTTCTATATTCCTCTAATACAAATCAATTCCTAGGTCTCTGTGAAAGTTTAAGGTCCTCTTTTCACAAATATCTCTGAAAGAGGTACACAGAGCTGTATTTAACCCTTCTTTAGTGCAATATAAGTAAAATAAACGATCTCTCCCATAGAAATCACTGGACAATTATCGTTGTTTGCTGAAGTATGTACATATCACGTGATGAGCATGTTGACTTCAAAAACTCAGCAAACAAGCTCTATTTTATTACTATTATGCGGTTTAGTGTATTAATGAGGAAACACCAATTCTGGAAGCCAAAATTTTATTACAACTGGACCTAGCTGTTATTTATAATAGCTATTTTTTTCCTTTCCTTCTATTAGCTCACACTTTCCTATATATATATCTTGTTCAAATTTTCAATCGTTCATAAAATACTTTTTATTCATCCACTCAACTTCAAATACATTTTTTTAACTTGTGGTGGATGACACTTGATGTTAATACAGTTTTTTCAAATATTAATTCAGTAATTAAATTTAATTAATTAATTTTAATTTTTTTTTAGATTTAAGGTGCATATATCTACCAATAGATGACGCCAGATAAACTTAAAAAATGAATGAAAATTATTTAAAGGACTTTTTGCAATATAGTGAAAAAGTAGGAACTGACTTTAAAAATATTTTTTTATATTACTTGTTTTTAAAGAAAATAGATTTTACAGATTATTTGTCAATAAAAACTTGACAGGACATAGAAAAAAGTATAAAATACTGTAAAGGTAGAACAATTTTGTAATGTAAACGTTAGATTTTAAAAATCTGCCTTCAATGCTTATGTTAATAGCACACGCCATCCACGAGATGTTTGTTTAATAGCGAACACTAAACTAACAGATATAAAGTGAGTGGAATTAACCCCACTCGTTGTTAAAAAATTAATTACTTTCCAAACTGATAAAATGTTCATTATTTTTCAAATTCTTTTAATTTTATTAGTAATTAAGCAAAATGATGCGAATTTTGAAAGTAATCTTGTATAATCTAATTGGTAAAACTTATATATCAATTGTGTCTAAAAATAAACCAACTTTTAAATAAATAATTTTTTCTCCTGTCCTAGGTGTAATTAATTGTACTAACATGTTGGATTTTTGCTTAGAATCTTTTCTGATGTTTCTGTATTAAGAAATAAAACTACCCACAAAAATGAATTCACTGAAATAAAAATTCTATTTCTAGTTTAAAGAAGCTTTGGAGAACATTAAACTTTCCTAAAAAGTTAAGTTTTTTTCTGAATAAAGAGAATTATTGTAATTTTCAAGTTTTTTTTGACAATATATTTTTAAAAATTTATTTGTTTATTTCACTTATCTATTATCTTTTGTATTACATTATCATTTTGGATAACAATATCATTATCTACTTGCATAAAAAATACTTTTTAATTTAATATAAATACTAAGTATTACGTTCTAAAAATTGTCTGAAAGTTAGTAAATTAATAAAAACATTCCTTTTATTATGAATGGAATTGAAATCCAATCTTACTTTTGGGTACTTTGAAAAAATTCCTCAAGATCTTGCACTGGAGCATTGATGACTAGTAAGAAAGCAAAAAAAAACATGTGCAGCGCCAGCATAACAGAGATCACTGATTTAGGAATGGAATATGGCAAGGCATCCAGTACATTGGGAACCAAATTATTTCCGTAGACCAGGTAACCGAGGACAGCCACAGGAAGATACAAAACTAGGAGTGCTGCAAATAAGTTGTCATTTCAAATAAAATATATATAATAAATAAGTTTGCAAATAAGTTGGCTTTTGGATAAAATAAGCCTGATTAATTGAACAATTTCCATTTTTTATTGATAAAATTATTGCCCGAAAATAACATCATATATATTTCATTTATCTACAGTAATATCTGTATTTTTGAGAGAAAAAGAACACATTCTTAAGTTTTTGAGTTTCATCTGGCAACAAAAATTCTGTCATTTACACAGTCCAGTCACATTAATGTGACACCTGTCAAAAGCCATAATATACACTCTTGTATATTCTGCCTTTAAGTGGAGTGTGGAATGTGGTATTTAAGTGGTATTGGAATTCATTATATACCCTCACTGAAATGTGCTGCCACCTGCCTTTTTGTGATTGGTTATTTCACGTTGACGTTGAAAGTAGGTGGTGGTCACATTAATGTGACTGGACTGTATATATTATTCGAGTGTATGATATATGAAAAAAAAAAAAAAGAAATTAAGGATCTTTGTGCACGATTGATAAAATAAAACAACTTTTCTTTTTACAGAAACTGAATCTTTCTTTGGTTTAGAATCTTTTTGGAGTCTTGAGTTTTTGCGGAAAAGATAAATTTTAAATATTTCTGAGTTAAGAAGTACAAAAGTTTAGTCAAGTACCTGCCATCCAATACTAATTATAAAAATTATAATAATAAGTAGTTTCATCGTTTCAGTTCTAAATCTGATGACACAATAAATAATTTGGGAGGGAAAGAAAAGGAAAACTAGCTCTATTTAGATATAAAATTATTATTAAAATATACGCAATAGTTGTATTCAGTGTTATAGTTATTAGTGGTATTTAGTTTATTGATAGAAGCGACTGGGGCTCGGTGCCACAAGTTACGGATTCGAGTAACGGCTGTGCATGAATATTTGTAGAGGTTCGGAATCCATTTTAAACCGAAGGTTCCTGTCTAATATGACTGTAAAGCTTTGGGCATAAGGCTGACAACTCTATCCCGTAAAAAGAAAACATCTCCTGTCTCGAACTATGCCAGTAAGCATGCAGACTTGGCGCACATGGGGCTGTTGCGCCACTGAAGAAGTTTATGTATTAAAGGTGTACATACAGATACCATTATTTTTATACTTAAATCAAAGCACTCAACGTCGAAATATTGTTTTTAAACATCAAACTCAGCCGAAAACGATCGAATTAACTTGAATTGACGAGGATTGTAGACAGTCCAACAACCTTGTGTCCAAAAACGTAAAAGCGGCTTACAGGGAATAACTAAGTCTCCTTCTACAATTGCTTATTAATGTAACAATTTTCTTATGATGTCCTCATAGGAAAAATTCCAAAGGATCTGATTTCTTTTGAACAGATATCTACACAGTGACTATGTTAGCATACAACTGAACCATTGTCATCCACCCTGCTGATGACATCAGGAAGATGGTATGTTGGAAAGCGTGAGGTATGGTTTGAAAAATATGATTCTTTCATGGTTTATAATACACTGCCACTACACTATCTGATCATAGAATATATCGCAATATTCACGAATGGGATATCACTTTGCAAAAATTGGTTGTAATGTCAAACAACGTGGGCACGATAACCGATCTTCATTCACATAACAGACACGCATCTAACATATTTCTCTCTTTACAAGGTTTTCCTGGAAGCCTAAGGGATTTTTATTTTTATTTTCTTAAAAATCTATTTGTTTTTCATCCATTTGTAATTTCATGATGTTAATCCAATAAAGCTTATTTATCGTACACTGAATGTGATGTCTTGTTTTTATTCTTTCGCACTCGAAAACAATATATGGTAGAGGTATGGTTCCTTAGGTAACATTTATTCAACTTTTATGATTTTTTTTCCCAACAAAGGTTTTCGCCATATGCAGTTTATGCGACATTGTTTTGGTTCATCACCCTGTATAATAGTGAGGAACTATGATTGCGTCTGAATTTAGATTTTTTATCGGAGAATTTCAGGAATTCTCAAGAATTTTTATTCTATTAATTATGTCTAATAAAGATTTAAATTTTTTACGCGACACCTTATTACAAACAATGAATAGCAATAAATTCTATCTGAGATAACTATATAAATATAAGGTTTTTGTTTGTCATTAGTTTGTTTCAAAATTAAATATTGTATTAAAATGAATTTTGTTCATCTGAGAGAAAAACTAAATGTGATATGTTAAAAGTTGAAAGAACTCAGATATTTGGAAATGATGTGTCTCAAATACATCAAAACAATAAATAATGTAGAGTTGTTGTTTTCCCACCAAAGATGTACACCAATTACCAATTCTTGTCTTTTAATTCAACAATTTTTAGCTGATATGTTCGCAAATTAATTAGTCAACAATTCGTTATTTTATGGTCTCTGATTTATTGATAACATTGACATGTAATTCATCATGGACAGAGATGAAAAAATGTACAAGCTCCCATGGACCATTATGATATAATTGCAAAAATCTTTTAGGCAGAAACAAATGAGGTTCATTTATGTCATCAAAAGTATCCTATTTTGGAACAGTTAAATGATGGATAAATACAATTGAACGGCATGAACGAGGATTTCCTCTTCACACAATTTATTTTAGTTATATGAAAAGATCAATCCAAATCAGATAACCAGTTAAAACAGAAGATAACATTCGAAAGATGAAATATTTTAACATCAAATGCGTAGATATATAAATAGTAATCAAATGCTTAGAATTTCTCTGAAGCGAGTGCAATCAAGAACAAATATGAGAGTTCAACTTTCCAATGATGAAGAAATGAGGCATTTTTCAGTAAAACTCTTATAAATTGATGAGGGCATTCATTCAATTAATTATGTAACTGGCATTGGATGTACGAATAATAAATGCACAAATTGAATGCACGAATAATGAATGTATAAATTGAATGTACGAATAATTTATGTAATATCGTCAACATTCCAGAAGAATTAATAGATAAAGCTTATCCAAATATTGTAAAAGTTACACAAATTCAAATTGATTATTTGAAAAAGCCATTTGAGCAGTAAGAAATTAAGTATTTGACGATATTAATTTAAAATTTTCAAAACAAGATTCCTGACGAGGAAATAATATACATATATATATATATATATATATTTAATGGTTGATATAAATTTTTCTTTCTAATGCAGCTGGCAAACAGACATGGACGTCTTGGATGTCTTAAGGCAAACGCTCCACAGACGTTACTCACTTTGCATTACCCGGGGTGCGTGTAACTTGATGGTAAGCCACGGACGCTGAGTAACAATGCCCAGCCTTGCAACGCTCTACGATCCTAATAGGACCGGGACCTAGCAGGTTTAAAAGTGGATTCCAACCACTACAAATACCCATGGGCAAAGCCGGGATGTTAAAATGATACCTGTGGTCATAATGCCAGAGCGCTAGCCATTTGGCCATCAGGACCTGGTCATTGGATATAAATGAAAGTGTTAATTTTCCCACAGAATATTTAGAATATGATGCAAGTGTCAGCAATGTCTTTACATTGTTTAACATTAAAAATCGGATCACCAATTATATCGTTAATTTTAGAATCACCAAGGTTTATCTAGACGAAAAGAATGACTGTCAAATAGTTATCAAACAATATAATTGAAGCGAAAATAATGTCAGGAAAAGATAAAGAAAAAGAGATTTCTCTCATATCTACTGAATTACCGTTTCAATTCAAAGGACTGAAAATGTTTAGTAAGATTAACATTTAGCATCACTGCAAATAAAGGCACAAGGACAAACCTTAAAGTATTGTTTGTTTTCCATTAAAAAAAAAAATGCCCCACTCTCGGTCAATTATATGCTTAGTTTCTCTAGTGTGGAAAACCAAAGTATTTATATATCTACTAATATATGACAAATATAGTTCATAAGCAAGTAAAGTCCAATTAAGCAAGAATAAGTTAAATAAATGTTAAATAAAAGGAAGTTATACAAAAGCAGTTTTCACATTAAATACAGCTGTATTGAGAATATGAAAATTTAGTTCAGCTTTATAATTTTGGTATTTAAAAGGTTGTGCTTTCTGCTACACACTGGCGAGAGGGATCCCAAAAAAATGGTCAGTAGCCCTCAAGACTCTCATACGAGAGGAAGTATGAGCCAGCCATGCTCTTTTTTGCTGAGAAACGTTTAGTTTATAATCTCTCATCCCAAGAGGAAATATATTTAACGCATCCCGGAGCATTAATTGGACTACAGACTATCATTCGGAGAAAGTTTACTTCGCGCATACGCTGCGCGTATCCAGTGTCCGGTTTTCGGCTTAGAGGTGGAGTCCTTCGACTAATCTATAATTTTCAGGCTTTTTTAAATGTGTTGAATATTGTATGTGTGTGGTGTTTATGCGTGTGCATAAAAACTGCGAGTTCTCAAAGCTGTTTTTGCTAGTATCTCTACTCAGCCACATACAGTTACAACCTGTTTGTCCAACAGATCCTCTACAAGGTTCCTTTTTTTTTTAATTCCCATTTGATAGGAGTTGGCTGGGGAAAGCAAAGTAACTCTGATTAGCATTCAAGTTTTTCAGTGAATCGTCTTCCAAGATCCATTTTCAAAGCCTTATTTTTAGAATAGATGTGATTCTAATTGTGTTATTGAAACTATAATTTAAAATGTGATGTAACCATAATTTTGATAGTTTCAAAAATTGGTAATCTCACTCAAAAAATCCAAAAGATGGCGGCTTTCGGGAATTGAGTTCTGTCCTTCATATCGTTCTGGAATGTTGGAAACAAGCCGCACCCCCAAAAGCGAAGAGTATCGTTCCGTAGGAGAGGAAAAAAGATTTGACAGACGGAGCAGGGTGGCTCACTGTCTCTGCGTCGGCTATCTCTTCTGCATTGAGAACAATCAGAATGACGCATGCTGTCACGGTAGTTGCCAAAGCAATCACTGCCGCAGGCCTGAAGAGAGGGTAAAGTTACTGAAACAAGAATTATTGTTCATGACAAAGCACTAAAAAAAAATTGAATAGATTACAAATGCAGGTAGTCCTACATTTTAGAATTATTTCTACACGTATTCCCTTATTCTTATACCACAAACTTATTTTCATGTTCTTATTCTTACTAATTTTATGTGGGGCCCGAATGGCTATCGCTCTGGCTCTCGGCACCACAGGTTTCGGGTTCGAGTCCCGGCAGTGCCATGAATGTTTGTAGTGGTTCAGAATCCACACTTTAAACCGTCGGTCTCGGTCTAAAAGGATCGTAGAGCTTTGAAGGGGTATTGTTACTCCCGAGTCCGTAGCTTATCTTCAAGCTTCACGCACCTCCTGGGTAGTGCTAAGTGAGTAACGTCGGTGCGGCGGTGCCTTAAGGCATCGAAGATAATTCTGTAAGGTAATATATTCTATAACGATAATATATATTGTATTACTCAATCACTTTATCACTTATTTTGTTTGTTTATGCGCACTTCTAATATCTTGAAATAGTTTTCGATAATAAGTTTGTATTCAAGTACAAGTTTCATACAAGTTTATGTTCGTATTCTTTTGCAGCTATCCTCCCATAACTAATGAGGGAACGTGCTATCTAAGGTAACTGTTTTGCATTTGCATGCTGAATGGGAAAAAATCCTGAAATACCATATCAGGTAGCCTGACTATAGATGCGAGACGCATTGTCACAATCAACATGGGGTCTGTCCATTTCTGAAAAGAAATGCCTGCAGCAATGGCCGTCAACAGATTCACTCTAACTGTGTAAGTTTTCCATTGAGCCACTAGTTGATTGAGTTCTATTGAATATCTGTATCCTTACATTTTAAATTTAGTATTTTTTTTTTTTTTTTTTACAAATTTTACTTGTTTTGTATTTTCGTTATTATTATGGCTTCTCCTAAACATAAAATGGTTAAAAACAAATAAGCGATTAAATAAAAGTAATATTATTATTAATTTATAATGGTTTATTAATTTCATTATCTCTCTTCGTTAAAGCATAGTACTCAAATAAAGAAAATTAAATTTGAATGAATTTTGTTCTTGATATTTCCATCTACACTGGTGTGCAAAACTTAAGCAAAAAAATGTAAAAGGGCCTTTGAGGAATGATAACCATGAAATTGCGAAAAGGAGGTCTGCAGATCGGTACAATGAACACGTAAGTCAGTAGAAACGTCTGCATATGCAAATATCAGGAACGAAACGTTGGAGGCGACGTGACCGTACGCAAAACGCGTAATGTCGGCGCGCGCAGCTCGCGCAGTTTAATAAAAGTAAGGACGGAGACGCAATTCAACATATTCGCTGCAAGTGCCAGTGAGGTCAGTTCGTGAAATATGGCTAGAAGAAATCACTTGGACGACTTCACACGTGGAAAGAATGATCGGAAAGCTGGAGGAGGGGCGTACTGTCACCAGTGTAGCTGCAGAGTTCGGAATCAACAAAAGTGTCGTTTCGCGCGCTTGGAAAGCGTTCCAAACCACAGGTACAGCTGTTAGAAATGTTGGTGGTGGCCTCCCGAAGAAGATAACTGCGGGGGATGACCATATATAGTCCTGCAGGTGAAAAGGAGCCTACAGCAGTCAGCACACACCATTGCTCCAGCAACTCTGTACAGCAGCACGGGGTGACAAGTGTCGCGGTTTCCCTGTGGCCAGACGCTTTCACAAAAGTGGAATTCGCCCGCCATCCTGAACGCTGTCTCCCGTTGGAAGTTAGCCACCGTTTACAGTGGTGCAGAGAGCACAAAAACTGGACAACTGACCAATGAGTCGTCGTGTCCTCTTTACGGATGAGAGTCGGTTCTGTACCAGAAGCGATTCTCGATTTTGATTTGGAGAGGGTCGGGTCCCGGTTTTATCCCAGTAACCTCAAGGAAAAGACAACTGGAGTTCTTGTCTGGGGAGGCATTTTGCTGAACGGGCGAACTGAACTCCACGTTTTTTCATTTCTTAAGGTCTGTAACCAGGGATCGCTATTGTGGTACTCCTTCCCCATGTGCATCTGTTCCGAGGTGCCATTGGCACAGACTTCATTTATGGATGATATTTGCGGCCACATCGGACTCTTGCTGTTGAGGAGCTACTGGGAAGATATCACTCAATTGATTGGCCAGCGTACTCCCCTTATTTTAAATCCCATCGAACATGTGTGAGATGCTTTGGGAACGCATTGCAGCACGCTTGCATCCTCCGGAGAACACCGAACAACTCAAACAGATGCTGATTGAGGAATGGGCACTGAAAGAATGGACACTGACAATGTGGCACCAGCTGGTTCTGAGTATGCGGAGACGGTGCAGAAGCAACCACTGCAGTGAGGGGAAGGCACATCCCATATTAAGGAACATCTGCTTGTTGTTCTTCCTCTTGGATAGACAATCATGAATCACGATACTATGCGTTCAATAAAGCTTGTTTTTGTTTGATTCCATACCGTATGCATTGTATTCCTTTTTAAGGGCCGATGCTTTCGTCATCCTTTACGTACATAATGCTTTCTCCCTCATTTCTGAATGTCCATGTCACTCAGATGATTTCTCGTGGAGTTATGGCAAAAAACCCACCTGTTGTAGTTTTTACACCAGTGTACATAACTATCCACTTGTAATACGTAAC